>BOPP01000142.1:541136-650562 GCA_017312745.1 Gryllus bimaculatus
CCCCCCCCCCCCCCCATGTTTCTGCTGTAAGTGCTTGGTGTTGGTGGATGTTTCTGTGAATCATCTCAAACAAATGTACAGTACCTTTCAACTGCCATTGAAGAACTGGCCTGTGGTTAATTTAGACCATGAATGACAGAATTCAGAGTTTCTTATTTATTGTGAAAAGCCATAGGCCACAAAATAACACAAAACACCACTTAACTTAGTCAAAGAAGCAACACCACACAATGGAGTTACTAAATTTCTTGAGAACACTGTGTGCAAATTTGACACTCAGCTCTATGTCCCCTTTGCAAGAGAGAGGGTTGAGTAATGGCCACATGTCACCGCTGCTGTTGCAATTTTTACAATTGTGTTATTTCTCAAGTTATGTAATCATATGCAATTTGTGTGTGGGTGGTATCTTTTTTTTTTCTTTCCTCCTGGTGTTTTATTTCTGGAAGAAAAGTTCCCATAAACACAATACTGTAAAAGTTAAAATGTGAAATATATAACGTCACAAACTCTGGCTCCCGAAATGACCTCCCGTTCCTTGTATTTCTTCTTTCTTTCATATTAATATCTTCCATTGTGAAATAGTTAACAAATGCACTCTGAGTTTATGGTTCTTGCCCATTATTTATGTATCCTTTTTTGGTGAATTGGCATGATATGAACAGTGACAAATTAAATTTTGTTGCACACAAATTTAATTTTTAATCAATAACCCAGCTTGAATACATCAATGATTTTCAGTCGATGTTGTAATTTTGAACATCAATGTCACATCACTATTGAGAACACCTATTTTCTTTCTTTATTTTTCTTCTTATTAACGTTTCTACAAACCTTAAAAAAATTTAAGTACATAAAAGATTATTCAACAATTATTCATTCAATATTTGTAACTTCAATGATACCTTGTTTGGTTTGTTAGTTAATGGTAGAATTAATTGCCTGCTGTTACTCGAAGAATTGAATTTTAGTCTTCAATTCACTTGAGAAATAAAGGTACTTTTTCCATGGCAACCTCTTCAAATACCTAAGCTGCAAAGTCAGGGTGCGACATTTGGAGTCGTGAAGGTTTTTTTACTGAATTGGGTATTTGTATTTTGTGTTATGAGTTATGTGTTACTTGTATTGATTTTTAGAATATTTATATTGTTATTGTGATATTCACTATATTTTTATTGTGATATTCGCAAGTCTTATTTTTCTTAATTGTATAACTGTATTATTCTGTATTTGTATACTGGACGAAAGTCTGTCAAATTATAAATAAATATAAATATTATATCGTACTATTTTAGGCATACAATAAAAAACATTTTTAAATTGCAATTACTGGAAAGACAACCTTTTTAAATTTATGAAAATCTGCAATAATACTGCATTAAATTGAATTGAATTTGCCTTATTTTACGTGGCGAGACTCGGGCCATCAGGCCCGCTCTTCCGTCTGACCAGGCATATTTCTCTATGCTCCTTTCATCAACTAGCAGAGAAAGGAGGTATTTCTTGGGTGAGAAACAGGCGATTCAGGATGTTCTAGAAATCTATTAAATTTTCTTGATGTTATCGTAAAAGAAACAATAATTATCATTAAAAGTATTCATTTGAGCTGCAAGCGGCAGTATGCAACCCCTACTTCCATTGTTACAGTGGCTCTGCTCACGTGGCTGCTGATGAACTACAGAGTGAACTTCTTCTTTTAACTTAGTGTTGGTGGTGGAATCTTTTGGTGAACATCTTCCCTAGGCATTTCAGTTGAATTTGATACAGATTTTACTGAAAGTAGTATCGCTGACTGGAATGACAAGATGATTGGGTGTTCCATGAACCTGCTACTATTTTGAGCCCTACATATCTTTCGCTGTTTAACCGCACTGCCACTTCATGTTCTTCTATGGTACTGTATGAAAAAAAAATTCCATTGAGACTCATATGTGCCCATTCATAAAATTCTCTGGGGGTAGAGATTTGAGTTCCCTGAAGACTGGCATATGCAGCAAGTCTCTTTAGTTATCACTCATCTTGTGTACACCATCACAGGGATCTTTGCTTTATCAGTCTCCGTGACTTTTCTTACCTAGGAAAATAAATTTTTTCTCATATTATGGTCAATAGTTATTATATTGTTGGAACTTGCTTCTCGCAAACAAAAATCAAAAACTATGTTTCTGATTGCGCAATGTGAAATTAGTCTTCTATGAAGCCTTCATTTCTTCCCATTATTTTCTTTTCTTGTATTAATATAGATAATTCCAACACCAACATCAATGTATACCTCGCCCTGTTTTTAGGGGAATTATCAGATTGTGTCTTCATCGCAAGCTTCCTATGAGCTCCTAACTTTCATTGTGAATTGTCAAATTCACTCTCCACTTTGCCATTTAAATTAGGATTGCACTCTTAGAATCAAAACTGAGCTCTTGTTTGCGAACCTTAAGCTTAATTTTATTTCCTAGTGCCTGTTGGTGACTCAAATGATCTGTCATTTAAATCCTATTGCCGATTGTCTTACCCTGCTCCCTTTGCCATGCATTGAAACTCGGTCCCCTCTGGCAGGGAAGTGGAAATTATATATTCTATAACTGACAGAAGGATCCGGTAAGTGATGACCAATTGTTAAACTCTCCGTGTAGGCAAAATGAAATAAATTCAGCTTTTCTCTAACATCCTTCAAATTGTAAATCAGAAGCTGACTGAAGGTTGCCAACCAGAAAAGAAAATAAATCTAGGTTTTGTAAAAATACCCTGTATGCTCAAGTGTGCTTAAACTTCTTTTTTTCTCATCCTCTTAAATTGCTGGGTAGAAATAAGGATCAAAGAAATCTGATATAATAGGCAATGAAATAGAAAATTACTGTTGATAGTTTTTTGGAGTGTGGTTACATGGTACAATTCATTATCCATTTTGTTAATTTGTTTTAGTTGTTTTCAAGTTTCAAATGGGAGTGACAGTTGATAAATCAATTTCCAATGCAACATTACTTCAGCACAATGTTGTGTAAATTTAGCTTGCTCATTCTAGGTAGATGATTAAGGGTTGCTTATCACACTTCATAGTTTTCTGTGTTGTTAAAATATTCTCATTAGTATACTGATAATTGATACATTCTGCCGTGTATAAATGTACGAGAACCAAAAACTTCTTGTGTACACCTTATCTTCGTCAGGTTTTAGGTAATATAAAATGTGAAATTAAGGAAGTTCAAATTTCATTGCAGGTAATATTCCAGCAATATTTGCTATCATATATTATTGAGCAATGAATATTTTTTCACTGTTCAGCATTGGTTTTCTATATTTTTCTTAACATGTCATTAAACATGTTGATTACTGAAAATTATCAATTAATGAGGTGATAGAATATTCAGCTTTCTTAAATAAAGCACATTGGATAAGTTCGATTATTACTATTGGTTCTCCTGATGAAATATTACTAAACATCTGAGTTGCTGGCTACCCTACAAACTATCTAAATAGAATGCCATTTCGAAGGGATTGTGCCTAATAGCTTTCAAACTAAAATCATTGCAGTGTGATTTAATCATCACTAATTGAAACTTATCATTTTCTCAAAATTCTTCTTTATTGAACAGGTAACACCCGTTCGAAGTAACCAGCAACAATCTCCAAACAGGCCCAGAGCAATCGGTCGCCCCAAAAAAGATTCGCTTGCCTTGACGACGGAGGGGGAGTTGGAGATTGGCATGTTGCCTCCCTCCTGGAAGGAACCAACTGCTGTGTCGGGTGCTCGTAAAGCGACCCCTCCAACAACTCCCGTGTCAGGCAAAACGCACGGGCTGCAAGGCAGCAGTCGACAGCCAGCCAAGTGAGTACTTGAGTAACAGTTAGTCTCTCGTTCCACTTAATTTTGTTTAATTCTGCTTTTACTTTTCTTTCTCTGATTTTAATTGTGGGCAGGGCAAAGTTCGCTCAACGATTAAATGTATTTTTTTAATTTTATTTTTTATTATTATTTATTATTTTTTTCTTTATTTAAATATTTTTGTTTGGTTACTAATGTACCCTACCTGGGGGTGTCAGCTTATGACGTACCACTTTCATTGGTGATCATTGCACCATTTCTGTATACTTGAATGGTGAGGGTTTCTTATGCTTCTTTGTAGAATGTTTTTTAACAATAAATGTTTTAAGTGAACTAAATTTCTAAAGAGATCTGTTGTGTGTGAATGTAAGTTAGAGAGTTGAACGATCGCTAAATGTCTAAGAGTTTGACATTAGAATTGTTGCCCTTAAAATTCAAGGGTTATATAAGGCTATATAATGTTCCATAGAAGAATCATTTCTGTGGATCTCACTTTCTTTAAAGAATGAAAAAAAGATATAATTTCACTGAAAAAAAAAAAAGTAATTTTCATGAAGCGAATATTTAATATCTCCTTTTAAACATTGTGAAAGATCGATTCTTTGATAAGGTTAATTTTGTAGATTAAAACAACATGCCTTCTCTTCAACACACACATTGCTTACTTAACAATGACTTTTGATATCTACATTTTAATTGCTGTTCGATTAAGTTCTCCTGTTTTTAGAATGGAAGAATTTCAGTAATATATGTTGTAAGAAAAATTAAAAAGTTTGATTGTCTGGAAATTTGAGTAAATGTTCACTGAAACCACACCAAATATTTAAATCTGGTTTGTGTATAAATATAAAGTTTTTACAACAAAATTCAGGGTCTAAAAGAAATTCATGAATTGACTAATCATTGTTCAATGGACATAAAAATAATTCATTTCTATGCAAATGTGTTTCTTTTATTACATTATTATTGTAATGTCAGTTTGTTTTTTGGTTCATACTTTTTCAATGTAGTAAAATTACTATTTTTTTTAAATAAATAACAGCATGTTTTAAAATCGAATGCAATGATGATCACTTTTGAAGACTGAAAAAAGTTAAGATTGGGAAATTACTTGAAGTTGATATCATTATTGATATATTGAATCACATAATTTAAGAGTTGAGTATATTAAGGGTCAAGTATCTTAAAAGGAATAAGTATCTTTTACTTTTAAGATTTATTCTGATTCTTGTTGATGCAGTTTCATTCAACTGAGAGTTTTTCTTTTTTTCTTTCTTCAGTTATCCCCTTCTTATTAAGTAGTTAACTAATGTGGAATTTCACATGTTTGATGAAACTATTGGGAGGGAGATGCAGGTGGAGTATTGGCATACCAGTGAGATTCCAAACTGACTGTTAGAAGAATAGGCTGAATATTGTCAGACTAAGGTTTTGTGGAAGAGGGTTAATATGGACTTTTGGATTGTGATAGTTAAGTGAAATCACCATTTCACTGAGAATTGACTGACACAGAGCATTATTCAGCTCCACCCAGAACCAAATCTATGACAATTCATACATTGTATTAGTACTATCATTTTTTTAAATTTGTAAATAGATTTTTGTTATTTCACAATTGCCTGTGCATGTGTTGTTGGTGTTGAAAATGTTCAGAAATTAAATTATTCTGGGTTTAATGGAGAATTCTATGGTTTTCGTTGCTTGGAATTGAGCAAACGTGAGTACCTGAGCAAAGATGTGGCATGAATTCATGAATACTAGAATTTTGACTTGTGGTTGAGAAGTTGTAGAATTCTTGAGGTGTCACATGACGCATAGTATTTGTCTTGTTGCTTTTATTCAAAATGAGAAGTTGGCTACACTAACATTTGACGTGAAGTGCAAACAAATTCTTTTTTTACACAAGCCAAAGATACATCTCCACTTTACTTTATAATACTTGACATCCAAGTAGTTGAACTAAATTTATCTTGTTTTAAGAAATCTATAGAAATAATTGTGTAATGGAGAAGAATGACAATAGAAAAAACAAATCCTTCCTTGTTTACAAATACTCATGAAATAATAAATATACTGCTGCATGTCATTTACAATTTTTAAACAACACAACAATCAGAAATGAATTCTTAAAACAAAATGCATTTACAAGGCAACACCACACATTGTGTTGTCTGTGCCACCTTTTGTTTAAATCTCCTTGAAAACTGGCAACAGAACGAAGTGTCATAATAAATAATGAAACCCTTTACTTCTTCCCATTGTCAGGATAGTCTCAATAAGTAAACTTTAAGATTATAGTAGTTTCTTTATAAAAATCATGCTTATAGTTTATTTGGCTCAAAAAAGACATGATTATAGTGCCAATATGACTACAAAATGTTTCTAATTCAAACAGTAAGTGAATTTACAAGTTGGGAAAATTTCTTGGCCTTGATGCCAATGATAGATGAAGCAGTGAATTTTGAATAGTTGATTTGTTGACACCCTGAGTAAGACACTTGCCATGTTGCATATTCAAAACCAGTTTGGCCAGAGAGTTTGAGCTTGAGAGTTTTTGTTCTGTCACTATCATTTTGTTTAGTTCAATATTCACTAATGAATATTAACATATAAAATGAATCTTTGAATAAATAGAATAAAATGAATCTCAATTGTCTTTTTCAATGGGGCTTTTTCTCAGAAATGAGCTTATTTTAAAAGATTGGTTTTGTAAGGCAGAAGGTGTAACAATGACTTTATATTGAATTGAATTTGCCTTATTTTACGTGGCGAGACTCGGGCCATTAGGCCCGCTCTTCCGTCTCCACGCAAATTTTGCAACGCTCCTTTCACCAACTAAGGGAGAAAGGAGGTATTTCTTGGGCGAGAAACAGGCAATTTGAATTTAGCTCAGAGGTGTCGTTTAGGCTTGAGGATCTTTTACATGCAAGTAAATCTACGAGCATGGGACAGCCGGCTTTACTTCCCCTCCGAAGGAAGGCGTACGAAGGATTTTTTCGCCCTTAAAAATCCACGGCTTCGGTCGGATTTGAACCCGCCAACTTGGGTACAACAGTCCAGTACGCTAACCATCGCCGCCGCCAAATATATCATCGGTCCCTTAAAATATAAATCAAAGTATAAGTTGTATGATTCTAAGATTTTATTTCTATATTTTTAAATGACTTGGTCTGTCAAAAATCTCTAACCAAACTATCTTCCCATGTGAATAAATTGTGACAAATCCTTTAGGGTTTTTTATGTAGAACTCTGACCAACCTGACTTCCTCAGCTGCTGCAAAGAAGAGAGGCATTGACACTTTGATGTACCTAGTGGTGGTTTGAACAGTTTGACATAGTTATTGAATGCGACACTTACCAAGCCAAGGGAATCACATATTGCTACATTGTTTTTGTTAACACAAATTTGTGAACATTGTTTGTTCTCATCCAATGCACAAGTGTCACCTTGTGGCAATGTTTCAGTTTAGAAAAACTCACAAAGGAAGGGTGTGAAAAGAAGGAAGAAAGGTTTCAGGGATAATAGAGGCAGAGCAAGGTTCACGCAGGAAGGAAGATCTTCTTTCCTACCATGCTGTGAGCTTGTATTGATTGCTTCACAGCTGTTTTGGGAAAGGCAGCATTGGTAATTATATGATCATCTGTGCTTCACTGCAAAGCAATGATCAGTCAATAGGCAAAATGTAATGTAAGGAAAAGTGAAACTCATTTTCTTAAGTCTTTGATGATTGACAATAAGACATGCATCATTTGTGAAGGTCCTATTGAAATCAATTATTAGTGTAACAATTTCATTTGTTCAATGTTAGTTGAAGGCAACATACTATTACTCATTGCTGGGACTCAACTGTTGGCAGTTCATCATGTAAGCAAATATTGGGCACAAAGAAGATTGATATGCAGTGTATCTACCAATTCATAATCTCTCAGCTGTTGCATCAAACATGTGGTTTCCAACACAATTGTTTTCTTGGAAAACATCAGATTTTTAATTCAGTTGTACTGACAAATGCCTGTTTTACGTTGCTTTTTTCACCGACTTCCAAATGAATGTCTTAGGTTTTTAGCGTGTTTTTCCCTTGTTCTTTCCAACGACTTTTCACCTTGCATGTTCTCCAAGGGGATTCATTTGTTTCCTAAAAAAATGTTTTCTCATGTAAGTTGCTTGTAGCTTTGTCACGTAGTCAGTGTTTTTCAAATGGATGAGATGTGCCAGAATCCAAGTCACAGTAGTTTGTTTTTTTTTTTTAATTGTATTCTGAAGAATTCCCAGGCCAACTTGGTGGATTGTGGTGGTGAGGGGGGGGGGAGAAAGAAAAAACAAAAGAAAAACTTTTTTGAAGTTCAGAAGATAGCAATGAGATACAGGTCTTTCAGTGGGAGAGCTGCCTTCCCTTAAAGGTGATCTTGGCTAGCACTAATGATTGTTACTATTGTGCCTTGAAGCAAATGGACTGTTGTTGCTTACTGTTTGCTGTGTTCGTTTCCAGTTCCAATGAAGTTAAGTAGCTGAATATAAAGTTGTTTTCCAAAGCCTGGGTTTCTACATATCAAATTAATATTATCCTGCTCATGCGAATGGAATATTTGGGGTGTACTTGTATAGGTTATGCATATAATCTACAGAACATCTGGTAGAGACTAAAAGTTATGGACTCAAATCTAAAATGGAGAGCCCTGCGGAAAATATTTCGTATCATTTTGAACAGACAAGTGGAAAGTGACAGACTGAAAAGAAAACGGAGAACTGGGACATGACATTTAAGTCAAAAAATTGTCTTATCGTGTCTGCATAATGAAATGAAAGAAAACTGTCTGTAGCCCAGTCTGTAGTATGATATTGAAGAAGTTATTGATATTTTCTTGATACCTTGATTTCTTGAAATTTAATTGATAACATTTTTGTATTTCCCAGAGAGCTTTCCTGAAAATCATGTTTCAGAAAACACGGATGTCATTGAAATTGAAAAGGCCAATTGAAATCTTTTCTTGTGCTTGAAGTTTCCTTCAATTTTTCTGTGTACCATGTCAACAACTATAAAATTCAAAAGAAAACCATTGCCTTTGGCATCACTCATTTGCCCTTCGAAAGTCTGGCAAAAGCCAATAATTACATATAAACTTTTAAGTGTAACAGGACAACCTATCACCATTTGTCACTTATTCTTTGACCTGTTTATGGTCAGTTGCAGACAAGTGCACTGAGGGAAAGTGGGTAATAAACACAGTTTGCAATATTTAGACTGAGAAAATTTTGTTTAACAACTCGAGAATTATCATTTTGTTTCATGCATTTAATCTAACTTCAGCCCAAGTCTTCCCTTTCACTATTAGAGATGTATCATCTGCAAAAGAAACTAGTTCGCTCTCTGGCACAGGCTTGGAATCCCCCTCCACTTTCCTTTTCTTTTCTTCTTTCTCATATATGTATGTATATTTGGAGTAATATGCATAGTATAGAAAAAATTAATTGCCGAGCCCTAATAATGAAAGAAAAGGATAAATCTAAATTAAGAAAAAACTAGTGATGCTTAAAAAGCTCTCACTATCTCGTCCCTTAAGCCCTGTATTACCACTTTTGGTTATAATCGCTGGTTAACTAACTCCCGTTTAAATTAACTCCGGGTTAAAATGGACTTCATGTATTACGAGTGTAAGGTAACTGGAAGTTAGGTAACTCTCACTTTGTTTACTCTGTATTGGTTGGCAATACTTTCTAGTACTCAAAACGATCAATAGAGTGCAGCATAATGTTTTCGATATTCAACTTTTCGTGCAACTTTCACTTTTTCGCTGTAGGAGTGGAGATTTTTTTTTGTTTTTACGGTGTTTTAGGCTTGGCGACAGTCAGTCATAATTAGAGAAAACTTATGAAATTATGAAACATCTTTATAAACAAAAAGATGTTTTTAAACATTTGTAAACTTTATTTTTTAAATGTAATTTAACTATAAATGAATGAATGTTTAACATTAATTTCTATAAATTCTATCTCTGAAGAACCTCACAAATGTTTCCCGAACTGCTTCCCTTTGTAGCACTTCTAAATTTATGGCAGGAGTTATCTGCCCTTCTTGAACTGCCAATTGCAATTGTTCTTGATCCATTCCTGGACCAGGTGGAGGATCTGCTTCCTTCCTCTCAATGACAATGTTGTGCATTGCAGCACATGCCGTCAATTATGGACTGCATTAGTGAAATATCTTGCCTTATTCCCAGTGCCAAAATAGGGAATCTTGCTTTCCAAACACTGTATAATCTTTCCACTGTATTACGTGTTCTAATTTGAGATTCATTATACAAATCGTCCTTGATACCGAAAAATCGGATGACAGCAAAACGCGGTGTCATCCGTTGTCTGGTGTATTTGGAGAACACTAGAGCCTAAACTAGGAATTTTTTTCCAACTGAAAAAAACCTCTGTCGATTTGGCCTGAGTCAAAGGTATGCGATTTTGAAAAACATTCATTAATTTTTGGAAGTTGGTTAACATGAAGCCCTAAGGATATTGTCAAAATTTGCCTCAAAGGTTTTCTTCATATTTCTTGTAGGAGTAGAGTGAAATATATTTATAAAGATGGTAAATGAAATTTCGATAAATGCAAAAGTTTTTTGGTATCTCCCTACAACTACAAAACTAAAGATAGAAATTTTTTTCCACAAATGAAATTTGTTCTCTATAATTAATTCTTTGATTAAGGTCATGTACATTTTTTGGAAATGTTAGTGTTCGCACTATATTGCATGCAGTATGTGCAATTTTAAAACATAACAAAAACTAATTTTCTCAAAAATGATTCCAAATTTTTTCTTTATACTTTTGGTAGGGATAGTGCTAAATGTACACTGTGAGTTGACATAAACATCATTTAGCTCTATTCTTTTGTTTTTTCAAAAATTACAAAAATTTAATTTTTTTTACTAGCCTGTCACATATTTACATTAGCAGTAATTGCGTTACACTATTTCATTTGTGAATACATATTCTGTAAATAATGTTGTCTAAAGTTTCTTGAAAACTGAAAACTTTTCTGTGAAAACAAGCATTTATTTCCATATCTTCAGAAATCCAAACTCCATTTTCTCAAAAACTGCTCAAACGGCTCACTTTCTTCAAACTTTTGGAGCAGATAGTGCTAATTTCACTGTTTAAGATGACATCAAATTAATTTTGCTGTTTTTGTAATGTAATTTTTTTGTTTAGAATCTCACACTATTTATATGAACATTCCAACACTAAAATATGTCAACGAAAGACACTTGCAAGAAAGCATTCTGCAATCGCAAATTATATGGTTCTCACTCACGATACCACAATTTGTTGAAAGGATTTCACAGGAGAAGAGACGCACCCAGGCAGAATTCTTGGGGAAAAATAAAAACAAACTTTGGAAATATCTTTAGACGGTTATGCAGCAAACGAAATACCTTTGCAGTTCCAGCTGTAGGAAGAAACAGTGAATCATAAGTATTTAGGGATGAAGAAAAGTCTGAATTATTCAATGCTCGCTTTGCATCTGATTTCTCTGCAGCAAATTACTCGGATGATGAAATCAATGTCAAACCAACTGATGATTGTTCTGAATTTATTTTAGAAATATTTTGTAGTATTTGTTCTATTTTCTTTCAACATTCGTCATTGTATCGAAATTTGGAGTACTCTTGTGTTATTAATTATTGATATCATCTCGTTCATCTTGTATTACTATGCTATTACGTTTAGGATGTTTTAAGATTATTACATTGTAATGTAATTTAATTTTATATTATAGAAACAAAGGAGAACGGCCATTGCATTACAATCATCACAGTAAATGATAGCATAATATCATTAGTACAAAATGACATAGCAAATGCATAATCATCAATAATACATACCAGATCAAGTGCAGTCTGTTGCTTAATATTACTCATTTATACTCGGTTAGTAATCTATTTAATAATTGTTTGAATTTAATGAAGGGCAACAGTTGAATGTATTGAGGAAGGGCACTAAAATATTTCTAAAACAAGTAACAGAGGGTCCTACTGTAGTTGCATCTAAAGAATCCAAGGCAATTTCTATATCTCGTTGCGTGATCATGATTAGAGCCTAATGTCATACAAATGTGAAGTCTCTTTTGTATTAAGAAGACATTAAAAGATAATAATGGCTGGACCATCATAATGCCTAACTTTACAAAACTCAACCTACAGTGGAACAGTTTTGCTGATTATTTCAGTTTTGTTCAACCAAGTTGTATGAGAGTATTAATTCTTGAGTTTTGTAATGGTTTATAAGCAGAACACCTATCTTTGACAATATCTGAAGTGTGTGCTATTGCTGATTCTAGTATATCTTTGGAACTTGCATTAAAACAAATTCTCAAATCAAAAGCACAGAGGTAACTATGAACAGATGGCGATGCAATATTGTTGGGAAGATCATTAATATAAATAATAAAGAGAATGGGTCCCAGAATTGATCCCTGAAATACTCCATGTCTGACAGGTTCATAATTACACCCTTTACCATCATAAATTACTTTCTGTAAACGTCCACTTGCCTTAACATTGCATAAGTGACACTGCTCCATCTTCAAAGCCATAAAATATTAAGTTTTCTAGAAGTGAATGAGATACAGTAGCAAATACTTTCGACAAGTCATACAGTTTTACACTTACCCTTTCTTTATTATCAAGCCTAGAAATGCATTCTTTTACAAAAGAAGCAGCTGCATAGATTGTACCTAATCCAGACTTAAAGCCAAATTGAGAGGGTTTGTTTGTTTTTATGTTTTTTGCCTCTCTCCTCCAAAATAATCTACAATTTGGTTGTAGAGTACCATCTCAAGAACATTTGAAACAACTGGAATAATTGAGATTGGCGTGTAATTATCTATAGATGATTAAATACCTTTTTTAAAAGCAGGTATCACTTTAACAAGTTTAAAATTATTTTGAAAGTCTTCTTTTATAATACATGTGTTTACAATATGAGTTAGTGCCTCCTTAACAAAATTCAAGCCTATTTCAATTCAAGTGAGCTTAGATAGTTATAGAGATCTTCACACCTGCTACTACTCATTTTAATTATTACTCATTCTATGTCTGCTACTCCTACAAGGTGAAAGTTGAAAACGCTGAACAATTTCTGCAATGTATTTAGATAAAAACTAGAGTTCTTGCTATGTGGCATCTTAGAGATTTTGCTCTGTGTTTCTTCAATTTTTTTGAATTTTTTGTACCTGACCACTGGACAACAGTCCACTTGCAAGGAAATATTATTATTATTATTATTATTATTATTATTATTATTATTTATTTTTTATTTTTCCAGCAATTTGTATCCATTATTGTACTTGTAAGTGGAAGTGCTTCAAATGAAGTTTATCGAAAACTCAGACAATTTCTGTGAAAAAGTTTCAATTTTCACATTTATAGTAACGCTAACACATCATTTTCTTATAAATGGCTCTAAATTTTTCAATGAAAATTGTCTTTTTGGTGTAGGTTTTATTCTTTTTTAATATTCTTAAAGTAATATTTCTTTTCTACTTTTTCAAAACCAAAAACTTAAGTACATTACTTTTAAAACAAATTCTTTGGGCTATGATAGATGGTAGCCGGCATGAGTATGTGGCAAATCAGAATTGTGTGGCGTCGTCGGGTGCGAGTAACACACAGACACGGAGTTGTTTATTTAGTTTTATTTACAAGTTTGATTACACTATATACATACTCCTCGGAAACGCGCTGCACTCCCAGCACTGTACCTCTCTGAGGCATCTCCGCCCCAGCCTGACGCAGACCCCAGCGGCTTGGCGCCGCTCCTGGCCTTTTGTCCCGTGGCAACCGCCACACCTCGCTGCCGAAGCTCGCGATAACCCCTGGCGGGTGAAATGTGCCTTCCGCACCGCGATTCGGTTCAAACTCGAATGCCCACGGCTGGTTGCTCTCCAGCCGCCTCGCGAGGGGTCACGTGACAGACCTCACATGCCGGCGGCGTCTTCTCATCCCGAAACGTGGGCCTGTTTGCAATTTTAGAGTCCAGCTGCACCGCGGCTGGACTCACCCATCAATTCCCTCTGTGCCAGTTGACACCCACGTTCCGAGTCACGCCTACCCGGGCCCTTGAGGAGGGGCCCACCTCTGGTGGCCTTCCGCTTGCCGCCAAAGGACCGCCCCCGCCCCCTCGCTGGCCTTCCGACATGTGTTGTCCATCTGGCCCCTCGGCACGACGCTACAATTGCTTACACCATACAAAATAATACAAAAACTAATACAAGATCTGTGCCATTCTGTAGCACCACTAGTTTTTTAATTAACCCAAACCGAGTTTATTTGGGTTTTGTTGGGGTTAATTGTTTTAGTAGAGGATAATTAATATCACTAAAATTTTTAGCAATTTCAGTTTTAATATTAATATTTAGAGATATTTATTTTAATTTAATTGTGTTAATTTATATAAATCCAAAACTAACATATTGTAAGGGATAACAAATTGTAAGGGATGCAGGATTTTGTGTTAGTATAGTTAATCTTTTGATTTTATGTTATTTTCCCCAAACATTTTTTTAAAATAATTTATATATTCACATATTGTAAATAGTCTGTGAAAATATTTCTCATCTTTTATTTCTATATGTTTTTCTTTAACTTTACAAACACAGAAGTAGACAACATTATAGATTGGTGAACATTGTGACCATAAGCTGTAATAGGTAACCACGAATGAATGTTGCACATATATAATGTATATTGTGTACATCAGTGTATGTACCAGTGTAATACTTAGCCAGATGTGAAGTAATCTGTAAAAAATAGTTTGTTGTTAGTATAATATCATTATATTCATGCCGGCATTAGCAAACAATATAATAATAGCTATTCAGTATGTAAGGTCTTGTGAATAAGGTATTAACTTGGGGGCAACTTCCAAACCCAACCTCGAGGGCCTCTGACTAGAGGGGATAGACGCCGCCTGACGAGCAAATAAATGTGATTTAGGAAAATCTCCATTCTGAATTGAATTTAAGAAAATGGCAAATGTTTCATGTTGAAGTCTGAGGATTTGGTTAATCAACAAATTGTAAAAAGACAAATGAATTTGCATTACAAGTTATTTGCCAATAGTACTTATTTGAGGCAGTTTTCACATCTCAGAAAATTGAAGAGAATACCAAAAAATGTTGCTTGTGTCTTCAAAAAAGAAAAGAGCGGGTTTTCAATGTACACAGACAAGTAAACTGAGTAAGTGAGATCTGAAATAAAATTCCAAATATTTTTAAAATGAAAGTAGTTAGAATTGCTTTATAAAATAAACCATTAAACTAGTGTGTTCCGTTTTGTTATTCACATTCTGCCTTGCAGGAAGGCATGAGTCTGATAAGAGGCCAAAACTAGACGTGTAATCATCCAACAAAAACAGGACAAGCAATGAAAATGGAGATGTTGGTGAATGGTGAAAAATACTATTTTCAGATACCTATTTTTAAAAAGAGATTTACGTTGTGTTGTCAATGAGTTTTAGATCCAATTGATAGGTTTGACAATGACTGTTATTTAATCCTTTGATTAAAATCTCTCTAAGAGTTTAATATATCACTTTTTATTTCGTTTGTCATTTGATGAGCAAAGGATTCACCATTGTAGAAGATATTGTCAAAATATGCACGAGAGAAAACCTGTTTGCTTCAGTGTTAAGATTTGAATGTGGCATCCAATTACTTTCAATTGATTCATATGAAAGTCATAAAACTTTGAATTCAAGACTAAAGTCCTGGAACTTAATGCTGATATTGAGCTACATGTGCTTTAATTAGTAAAAAATCCTAGTCACCAAAGAAATTATTTTGATAATTCTTTCATGTCTTTCAAACTTTGTCATTGTTGAAGGGGTAGGACTGGGCGAAGAGCCGCAAAGGAATTGCAGAGGGCCAATTTCCAGAATCCAAAATATTGAAAAAGGGAGATAGGTGTGTATGATTATCAGTTTGTTAAGAACCATAAATACATTCAGGTGGAGTGACTAGAAGTTCTTAATTCAGAATGTAATTTTTTCTTACAATCATCATGTAACCTAATGGAGAACATGCTTAAAAATTAGAAGGGAATTGTATGTAGATGCCATGTAGAATGGAATTGAAGTAGCATATTTGTGTAAAATATTGTAGATTTCAGTAATATTGAATAACTATAAATAGATTTTTGATGGATTTGAATTATTAACCTAAATGAAAATTGTATACAAATGAACATCAGAAAAAAAGAAATACCATAGAGAAAAATCCGTACTATTTAATAACTGGAATTCATTGATAAATCAGCCCTTGGAATGTGCTGTGATTGGGGTGTTTCAGGATGAGACACAAGGCTCTTGACTATAATTGCGTTTCAAATTGTAGAGAAAATACAAACAAAAACTTGACATTTGTAAAATGTTGGTATGAAGCAAAAATGAGGGAGACCCTCTATGAAACACCTTTTCAAAAAAAGAAGAAGAAAAAAAGAAATGAAAAGCTATTTGAACAAACATGAAGCAATTTTTATTTTCATTGGGGCAGATATTCTTCAGTAAAACTTCTTAAACGTTGTGAATTTGAAGTTACAATCTAGAAAGAAGATGGAAATACACATGGAAAATGTTTGAAGGACTGCAAAGTAGATTTAAAACTTTGACATGGAAGTGGCAATGTTTGAAAATTGATGTAAAGTAGCAAATCAATGCTGCTTGATATTGGTGTGCCATTTCAACCGCTACACCATTGTGGTTATTCACCAATATCATTAAAATGCACACAGGTGAATTTGAAAATTGTTCCAGATTATGCCTGGACTTGGAGAGAGGAATTTTTGAAATATTCTCCATTTAAAGAAAAGGATAGTAGAAGATGCAGCAGGTGAATGAATCTAGTTGAAAGTTAACGTTGTTTTTCTTTTCTTTTCGTAAGGGGATATGTTACATCAGTTTTTTAGAATTAAAACCATTATTCAACTGAAGATATGATTTAAAGCTTAGAGCTTAACAAATTTTGAAACATTGAATGGAAACTTGCTACAGAAAAATATTTTAATTGCTTTATTAGTTTTTCAAGCCTTTGCTCAGTTTCACAGTCAAGAGACTATTGTTGCATCTTGAAACAAGTGCTTTTTTGCTGTAGTTTCTCCTACAATCCTATTAATAGTTTACATATTTTACAATCACAATTACAGGCTATTAAATTTAGGAATTGAATGTTTCTTTGGCAAATAAGACAAGTGTTTACTTCTGATTTGCGTTGCATTGCTTTTGTTTTAAAGAAAATTATTCTACTTTAATTCTCAAGCCACGCTATATCAAAATTGGTATTTTCTTGTACTGAACTCTCATACTACAGTCAAAATATGGTTTTGAAAACTCTTAGATCACAAAAACAACATTTGAATTAAAATTGTGTAAATGCAATTATTAAAAAATGTTTGAGACTTTTATATTTTTAATAGTTACAAAAATGTACCTGTTCTTTGAAAAGTGGTGTCATGTGACTTTTGAAAATATAATTAATGCCTATCTTAAATAATTAGTCTTCTTTCACACTGACAGAATTGATTAGTTTTGAAAAGCAGTGCAGTGCAAAACCTTTTGTTAACTAGACAAATTTTAAATTTAAAGATGTCAGTGATGTAGCATTTCCTGGAAATTTTAAAAGGAAAGAATAACTTCCAATGCTTTTGAGAAAACTAAATGACTAAAATTCATTAGCATCAGTAGCTCTCTTCACGAAATATGCTTATGAAGGGATGATCTGTCAAAAGATTCACGTTAATCATTGTGCCGAACATTGCCATGTCCATCAGTAACTTCTGTATATTTGTTTCTTAATTTTTGGAGAATGTACAGTGATTTTTCTTCTTCTTTTTTTTTTATGCTCTTTTCCATTCATTGGCTGGGATTGAAACAGTACATCAGCCTTGAACGAGCTGAGATATCCACTGGTAGTCTTGGAAAGGTGTGACGTAGGTCAGCCCAAATTCAGCAAGAAGCCTAAACTACTTACCCAGCTGAAGCCTTCATCTGAACTCGTCTTGAATCATCAACACCAAAAAACAGTGAAGCAAAAGTAATACTGTACCAAGAATTCACTCCTTTACTTTTGTTGCTTCAGCTCAAAATGAAGTTGTGTTTATTGCACACTAAATACTCCCTCAGCATTCTCCAATACAAATGATTCTTGCCTTCAAAAATTATAGGTTGTCTAGTTGTGTAGACATATATGGAATGGAAGTATTTGGTCTTCCTTTTCTTGCTTTCTTAGGGAGTTGTGATTGGTTTTGGCTTACTTGCATTTCTGAGAATTCTTCACGGATGATGATTCTTTAATTTAATTTTTGTATTTATGTTCTTCATATTTCCATTGCTAGGTAAATAGTTATACAAGGAAATAGGAAAAATTAATATTTAAAAGGAAAATGAAAATTACGAAGGTACGACTAATATCCTACTGTGATGATGATCTGGTTTCTCATAGATTTGAAGCATGGTGTAAAACTAAACAATGTTCTGGACATGAACGATGAATAGTAAAAGGTACTGAAGTGCGAATGGGATACTCATTTGCATGCCGATGTTTTGGGATACAGAGAGTGAATGCAGATTGGTGCAACTTTAAATGTACCTCATGAAAGCTGTATGGGAGTTGTTAACATCTTTTATTTTATTTGTTTTTTAATAAAAACTGTCTAGCTGGCCCCTAGGTAGAGGTGACACAATGTCGAGCATGGAACGGACAAAAATGAAAAGTATTAATGATGAATTATTTTTCATACATGTACTGTAGAAAGGGGTTTTTATGCATTTTGTGTTCAATTTATGTTACTTTGATTTCTTTTTTGAGTAAATTAGCGGGATGAGATAGGCAGTTGTATGTTCTCCTGTGGTCCTTTCTTTACATAAAAATTTCGAATGACAGACTTGGGCAAAAAGATATGCTTGATTTCTTTTCTCTCTTTTCTCTTCCCTGTTATACCATTCTCCTCTCCTATTCACCCTGTCGGTGCCATCCTCCGCTTGTCCGTCCTCATGCCTGCCGTCGCGCCGGTTGCCGACGCCCCGACGGTTCCAGGACACCGACAGCAGGGCCTTATGCCGGAGGGCAGAAGAAGGGCTTGCGGGAGCCCCTGCCCTGCTCCATTCGCTGCCTGAGCATGATGGGGGTGATCCCATCGCTGCAGTGCAGGCTGTGTCTGTGCCTGTACCATCCAGAATGTGTGGGCTTGGGCACACTCACTGATGTTATCCACAGCTATGTGTGCAAGGTGAGTGCTGGCGATGATTGTAAGTTTCAGTGCTAATGAGAGTGTCTTTCTCACTTCCAAGTGCGAGTTGTCTGAGCCAAGCTGCAGAGCAATAGTCATTTGCTTTGCAGTTGTTCTTGAGATAACCTGTGTCATATCAATGTAATGGAGACAGTGTTTAAAGTTTTGACCTTGGTATTTAAATGCATGGAATTATTGCGTGCTTCTTTTTTCTTTTCTGATTCTTTTGTACAATACGTGCTCAATAACAAGGATTTGGTGAAGTCATTAATTTCAGATAATGTGAGGTATTCCTTCATTTATGTTCTAAGTTACTTCAATTAGGGCCGGTTTCACCAACAGCCGAGTAAAGTTGAGAGTTGTTACCCGAGAGTAACCATTTTCTCCAAGATAGTAACTCGAGTAGAATATGAGCGTTTCACCATGCTTCTAGAGGGTTATTTTACTCTAGAGTACATACTCTCCGATTTACTCCGCAAATCAGCTGAACACAATATTTGAGAGCGAGAATGACGCTGGGAACCAATGCGGACCAACGTGAACCTTTGATTAATTCCTTATATTCTATCATTCATTTCAGTTTCGGAGGTTTTTGGCGTTATAATCTGGTGTGGTGTTATGGTGATTTGAGTTGGAATAGTTTATTTCCTAGTTTCTGTATCTTTATTTCTTAATAAATATTCATTCTTCTTCTTTGGAGACGAGTTACTATTTTGTTAGCAATGCAGAAAAATCAAATGTGCAGTTCGTTTACCGATGGCAATGCAAATAAATTTTCTATTACTCGAGAACAAAAATGTTTTATTTTTTCAAATGTTGCTGATCTCGCGTTTTTCTAAATTTAATTATTATTTGTTTAATTTTTTAAACTTCTATTCAACTTTGAATATTTATAATTAAAATGTTGGAAATGGATTCTGGAACTCAAGAAAACGTGCGCAAATGATCTCCCCCGTATGTCACATACACTTTTTACTAAATAAACAAATATTTCTAAGTACTTGTAGTTATTATTTTTCCTTTTGTTATTGTATACGGTACGTAATACCTTTATTTCGTATCCGCATGGGCGAAAAATAAATTTACAAGTTCCCTACAAGTATCTCTACAATGTATTTGATGAAACTGATTTTGGTCTAACATAACCTCATGACAAAATCTTGATCGTCGTAATTAAAACCAAACGATTCTCTCTCACCCTTTGTCTTCGCACAAGTGGATAATATTCCGAATCTTTGCTGGAATCGTCTTCAAATACTATCATTCGTAATCGTCGAGCCGTAACAACACTTCGGAGGTACATGCACGTTGAAAATTGAGTTACTCTTGAATTTACTCTCTTGTAAGCGATTTACATTCGAGTAGTGTTGGTGAAGCTCTCCATGAAGTTACTCTCGAGTAAACATGATTTACTCCAGAGTAAACTATTACTCTTTGTTTGGTAAAACCGGCCCTTAATTTTGCACATCATGCTTGGGTCATGAATGGTGACAGATTTACAAACATCCGCGCTCATGGGTGGGAGAAAAAAATAAGTTTTCAAATTTTGATAATTCTTTCAAATTATATATTTACATAAACAAAAAGTATGAGATTCTTATAAAGAAATATTGCAACTCAAGTGCAACAGGACAAGTTCATTCATGTTTGCCCAATGTTTTTATTTTAGTTATTCAATACCTAAAACAATATTTTAAAAAGATGATTTGGAAAGAAGATAATCTATGTTGTAGAAATGTTATGCTATATCAATCATCATCAATAAAACACATCCCGTCAAAGAATTTTGAAGTTTTGTTCAGATTTTGAGGTCTTGCCGTAAGTGCAACAGCTTGCTGGATAATTTTTATTTTATTATAAGCCACAGTTTCTTATTTGTGTAGGAGATTTTCTTCTTAAGAAAACAAAAAGTTGTCCATCATAAAGTAGTTCAGTGAAGATAAGTATTAAAAACTTACAACACAAAAGGTGACTAATGCATTAGTATCATTAAATAAATATTTTCGTTCTTTCTCTGTATGGTGTTAAATATTCATTCACAATAAATTCAGTAAATTATATTCACTCTTGAGAGTACATTGTATGAATTGACCAATGCTTATGTTATGGTATTAAGGTTCTAATTGTTTAAAACATCAAATGCATACATTCATACTTCCCACTTCATACTTTTCAATAGAGGATACAACTCCTTTATCATAATAAATTGTAATAAAATTTAAACAAAATTTTGGAAGTATGGGTTATACTGTAACATGCGTAAATTATACCACGGTCGTTCACTATATTGCCGTGATGAGTTTGGTAGAACGCTTCATCTTATTATTTCATGGACAAAATAACACCACATGCAGTACCGGACTAATATCTTATGGACCTCTTGATAATATTAAAATACTGACGAAACTACTCAAAGTCAATGTCTCGGATGAAACTGTATCTTTATCTGTTATGAAATTCTCTCAATTTTATGTTTCCTGCAGATGTTCTTTACCAATGCCTTGTTCAAAATAATTGATTTTGACTGCCATCATCCCGTTGTCCTAATCGTTCCTCGAAACGTTGCTCCACTATTGTATTTTATCAAAAATTCCCAACTTTTAAATTTGAATAGCTATGACCAAGTTTCTTTCAGTAAATGACTGTGTTCGAAATGTTCGTTTCTTTAAAATGTCAGCATGAAGTTTCTTTATGAAAAAATATAAACTGACAATATTACATTTTAATATTTCGTGTTAAATGCTTTGAATGTTCCCCACATAAAGTGCGGAAGTGTGTCATAAAAAAATGGCGCTCACTTTCGAATAATTTGGAATTTGTATTATACATCGCATACGCCGAAACAAAATGCATTTGAGCGGTTCTCGTTCCGCAAGCGCATCGTGAATTAATTTTGGTTGAACGGAAGTTGGTTGTGGGGTACGGTTCCTTTTGTTCGTTGTCATTGTTGGTGTTCGTTTCGGTAGGAAGGTTGCCTTTTATGTTTCGGGATTTGGCGACCCTGGTGTTGCAATATGGCAACTGACAGCTCTATTGTAAAGTTGGATATTTTGAGGTTATACGTACTCAGAACGTTTTGACATACGAGCGCTATTTGTGTTGTTTACAGTAACTTAAAAGATTCATCTTGGCCCCAAAATAGAACTAAATCGTTAACATTTTCGTGCGATTATTTTTTACAACTTTCGACGTGGATTAACTCATGAATAGTGCATGGATGAACTTAATTCACTTTTTGGCGATGAAGCTCCATCAAGGACCTCGATATCGATGGAATGGTGAATTCAGTTGTTCCGAAAACCATTGATGCTGTGCGTGAACTGATATTTCAAAATCATGTGACCTATCGTGAGATTGAGACAACCTTAGGCATTAGTGGAACCAGCATACATTCAATATTGCATGAACATTTGACTGTCAAAAAAATTTGTTCGCGTTGGATCCCACACAATTTGTCAATCGCTCAAAAAAAAGGCTCGTGTCGATTGGTCGAAAGAAATGCTCAAAAAATACGATCGCGGTGCTTCGAAACACGTCTATGACATCGTGGCAGGTGATTAATCGTGGATTTACGCGTTAGAGCCCGAAAGTAAACAGTAGTCGACTGTATGGGTGTTTCAAGATGAGCAAAATCCAACAAAAGTTGTTCGCGCACAAAGCACTTCCAAACAGATGGTCGCCTGTTTTTTTTTTCGGAAAAACTGGACATGTCGCAACCGTACGTCTAGAACAACGCTGAACAGTCTGAGTGGTACACAACGATTTGTTTGCCAGCTGTTTTCCAAGAAATCAGGAAAACCAACCGCCGAAGATGGATCACTCTTCACCACGACAATGCGAGCTCTCGCACATCGGCTCAAACAACTGCATTTTTGAGCATCCAAAACATCGATTTGATGAGTCATCCGACGTATAGTCCTAACTTGGCACCAAATGACTTCTTTTTGATTATTCAAAAAAACAACTGAGAGGTCAACGTTTTTCGACACCTGAAGAAGCGGTTGCTGCATTCAGAATGTGTTTTGGAGATACCTCAATCAGAGTGGCAAAAGTGCTTCGACAATTGGTGCAAACACATGCAAAAATGTATAGATCTTCATTGGAAATATTTTGAAAAACAATAAAGTGGTTTTCGATTATTAATATTTGGTTTTGTTCTCTAATCCTGAAATATAAAAGGCAACCCTCGTATTATGGTATTAAATACACTGAAATATAAATGTAAAAGTGCTATTTCTAAAATTTTGTTGGCTAGTAGAAGTGTAGGTCTGTATAACGTTATTCCCTCAAAATAAATTATCTTAAAAGTGAGGGAGGCGTGTAAAACAGCGTTAGCCCCGAAGCAAGAGGGGAGGACGCGAGAGCTCGCGAACGTAGCATATGGAATCCGCCGCGAACAACTTGGTGTCAAAATGCATTGGCTAAAAACAATCCAAACTTAAACGATACGTAATGCAGTAAAATTTACACGTAAAAAAATACCATTCACAATGACGACACAATTGACATGACACAATGACAATGATTTTAACTTTCACCTGAGACAATCAATTTTCAGAGTATTGAAGCTTCATCGTTTGTCGATTCATTTTTAGCTTGGTGAAAAGATATTTCCACCATGGTGTGTAGCTTTCTCTTCGATTTCCGTATCGATTTGTCTGTATATATAAATGCGATTAGCTGTTGTAAAAGTATTAGTACTCGCATTTCTTTTACGTTATAAAAACAGTTCGTAAACTAGTTCAGTACATAACGGTAATGAGATCACATAACCACAAATTACCTGCACATATTCCATGCTTCTTTCATGCTGCTCTCTGATTAGTCGTGGGCAAAATTCCGACGTAAACTTGATGCTTGTGAACTTTTAAGTCAAGGCATTGTGAATGGTCTCAATTAACTCATTTCGAGGTTCTGTGGTTACGTTACGTTTACGTTTAAGTTTGCCTTATGAATGAGGCCTCACTGAACTGAACGTTCACGTTCTTGAGAACACTCCTTCCTAGTGAACGAAATTTTTAGTCAAAAGAACACGTACATATGACATACGAGTACATGGCAATCTAACCTCAAATTCGATAATCGAGGCAGCGTGTCTGAGTTAAAACTACAATGCTACCCGGGGCGCTGATATCGAAACGGTGGTTTATGAAGATAACATACTTTTTCTGTGGGGGATTCAGTTGGGGTTGTATCCATTTTTGTATTATCCGCGAAATTTCTCTAGCTCCGGTTCTCTACCCTCAATGCACTAAGTTTCTCGAGAAACGAGCCTTATTGGCAAGCATAATATTCAAATTGCATTGACATGCGGTGACGGGTTTACTTTTATGAGAGTTGATAGTATTATTGAAACAAATTACCGACCGTGTTGCGTTACTCGCTAATTTCCCGCAAGAACTTGTGTATACAACGTAGAGTAATATGAGTCAGTGGCTAACACTCTTAATGCAAATCTAAAAATAATTAAATAAATTTAAAAATATATTAAGTTTAGATCTTAAAATTACTTTCTAGTAACTTCTGAAATTCAAAATCATCCCTATGTGTTTCTCTGCGTTATGCATGGTACGGCTTTATATCACGCATGGTTGAATTCCGAGGTCAACAACGAGGATGTCAGGTGTGGATCGTCCAAAGAATGAAAATATGTTGCCTTATATGCAACCTTATTAAAGGTTTTAGTTTTGGCTCTTGCAACTTGACAAGTTGGACACCCCTGCACTAGACCCATGCCTATTGCTAGTGCTGTAAATTGAAATGTTTCTTGACATACATGTTGGGGCCAGTCTCGTAAACACCCGAGCCGAACTGCTACTGTATATTCTCTGTTGCGTGTTTGTAGTTTTCTTTCTTTTTTTTTGGGGGGGGGGGTCTGCTTGAGAAGTAAAATGCTGAAAAAGTGTACGGCCATCGGACAGGTCATACACATTTGAACAAAATACGGTTTCAATTTTTAGGGTACCTATTAGTCTCTTAAAAGAGAAATACGTTTTCCGAAACTAAAATGTCCAACGACATATGTTTTGTGGAGGAGAATATTCCCAATTGATCAAAATCACACTTTCTCAAAAATATCTTGAGTAAGTTGAAAATAATATGAACTTATTATGGAAAGGACAGTCTCGTGCAGTAAATACTCTTTTTTTAGTAATACGAGCTATATTTTGCTAATCGTATTTATTATTTCTATTGGAGAAATCCCTTTTCCAGCCGAAGTAGAGAGCCGTTTCAAAAGACTAATATCGTTTGAAAGGCAATTGTACGGACTACAGAATTGAATGTCAAGTGTACGATTTTAGTTTTTTCGAAAGTTCTTAGTGATAGTAATATTTTTCACTTAACATTACATCAAAACAAGTGCGTACTGGAGGCTGTATTTTGTTAGCGATGCAGAAAAATCATACTTGCAATTCGTTTACCGATGCAAATAAGTTTTCTATAACTCGGAAACGAAAATGACTATTTCTTTTCAAATATTGCTAATCTCGCGATTTTTTTAAATTTATTTTTATTCATTTACTTTACCCATTTTTCAACAATTTGTAGTCAAATTGACGGGAATGGATTTTGGAACTCAAGAAAACGTGCGCAGATAATCTTCTCCCCCATACGTCACATACAGGTTTTTTTTTATTATTACTAAATAAATCTGAAGCTTCTCGAAGTACTTTGCTGTCGAATGGGAAACCTTGGTAAAATATATTTGTTCAAAGTGCTGCTCAAAAAGTGTTTAGGAGTGTGTTGAGGGATACCCAGAAGCAATAGATTTTTGCTAGTCGCGAATTTGAAATACATAGCATTCTGGAGAGAATTCTGCGCATGCACCGGCAACCAATGACGGGATTTCAAATTACGGTTTCCATCTATTCTCCCTGTCTTTTTCAACTACGACAAATGTTTCCATATCTTACACTTGACGTAGTTTTCGCCGCCGCCACTATCACGAATTCGACACTAATACACAATGAGCATGAAAATAACGAATACAATTTGCATAGTACCAATATAATACGACAGGAACTTAATGGTTCATTTTTATTCAAGTTCATTCAAATACGTCAACGTATACGCTAACGTATAAGTTTAGGATTTGGAGGTTGTGTGCATTTAGACATCATTGTCACGAAATATAGTTGTTTCCAGGGGGAGATAATTGCCATTTATAAACAATATAAATCTGTTTTACTAAAATTGCGGGGTTACACTACTAGGAGACCATACTTTTCTTTGGAGGTAAAGTCGTATTTTACATATTCCTGTTATACAATCAGATATCATGTACGTATTTCAATCTGCTAATCTTTATAAAAGCAAAAATAGTCAGAATATTCACAGATGTTCAATGATAGCTTTAAGGTAGCTGATTGAGGGTTTCAGTGCCTAATACTTCCTAAATTTACATATGTTTTCGGTTGTACTACTTGCAAAAACTAATTTTTCTGAAGATGTATTTCCTATTGACGGGACTGATGACGAACTAAGACATAGTACAACCCGTCTCGCAAAAACGCTCTAATGTCTCATTGCTTCACCATAACTTCACCAATGTGATATTGGTCTTATTTTCGGCGACGTGTCTTTCTAGACACGTTAAATGTTTAAATGCAATTCATTTTATAGGAATGGAAATTTGTAGTAATGTGTGTTTATATAAAATATATTCAATTTTGTGAAATAAAAAAAATTCGCGAAAACTCATTTGTTTAGATTTTTCTCAACGAAAGGGTGTCGTAAAGAGTGGCTAACAGTAGCTTCTCGTTCCTCTTAACTTCTGTGCTTACTGGAGATGCGACATAGACATGTCGATGTTTTTAACATCGATGTATTGAAGCCGATGTTTAGGGCTCGATGTTTTGTTGGAGAATGAACAATTTCCTTAGTCAAAATTGGGTAAAAGTTTAAATATGAAATAATAATTAATAGTACTTCTCAGTTTGTTTTCAAACCAAACGAACACTGTACTACTTCCAACGAGCATCTATTAATCTTATTTTTTCTTTATTGTATGTTAAATCTTATAAATAAATTAATACGGCCACTGTGAACATAAAATTTGTTACGCCCGAATGTAATGTTAGAGATAATTGATCCACCTTTAAAAACATGGTGGTTTTTAATTGATGCTATCGATCGATGTCACATCACTACACAAGCTAGTGTTGAAATGACCCGTCGGCACACTCTTATCTTCTGATTGAGGGGGATTTTTTCGGGGATGTTTAAGGTTGTTGCGGGGTGAAGTCCCATTCCCTAAAGAATTCCCCCACGAAAAGTTGTGGATGAGGAATTGAATTTACTGGCGTAATTCATTTTCATGATGTGTGGACTGAAACGGATAGCATTCAACAGGAGTATTGTGCACTAATGTGTAACATCCTCCACGATACTAACGGCCGTCACTGGCGTTTCCAGAAGTGCCAGCAGGAGATTAAGGATGGCAAGTCCAGCATGGTGTCGTCGACGTCGAAGCTGCTGGAGATCTCGAAGGTGGGGCCGAAGAGCTCGCCGGCAGCGGCGGCAACGGCAGCGCCGCCCCCGCCGCTTACGCCAATCAGCCGCTGGGCGCGGGCGGGTCCGTAGGCGTGGCAACGGGGGCGCGCGGGGGCGGCATTGAAGCAAGCCAAAGACGCGGATGCGGCGGCAGCATCGCCCCCGAAGCTGCAGGGCCTGCCGGCGACCCGGCGACGCCCCGCCGCCTGCTTCCGGCGCCCTCTGCCGGCCCCGCCCCCGCCGCCGGCCCCACCAAGCTGTATACGGTGCTCGCTACGTGAAGGTGGCGCGCGCCGGCCCAGCCGCCACCCACGTCGCCCCCGCCCGCCCCGCCGCCGCCCCCCTCACCCGCTCCGCCGCCCCCCCCCTCCGCCTCCCAAGACGCCCAGCATCGTGGGCGCGGTGACGACGTGGCTGCCGGCCTCGTCCACATCCAGCTGGGCGGCGGCGGCGCGGCGGGCGGCGGGGGGTGGCGTGCGCGGTGGCGTGGGCGGCGGCGGTGCGGCGGTCACCCGCCAGACGCAGCGGTGTCTGCGACGCGTCCTCCCCGCGGTCTCGGACCCCGCGGCCGGACCCGCCTCCCGCCGCCCGCCAACGTGCAGGCTATAGCGCACGTGGCTGGCAAGAAGTACATCGTGGTGCCAAAGCACAACGTGCTGTCGGTGTCGTCGGCTGCCGCTGCCGCCGCGCCCCTCGGCCAGGTGGCGGACTCGCGCCGGCGGCGGTAGCGGTGACGCCCAGCGGGCGGCGAGCGTTGGCGGGGGCGGCGGGGGTGCACGTCACCCGGTCTTCCCGCTGCCCTCCACCCGGTGCTGGTGCCCGGCGCCGAGCGCGACCCCGCGGCTATCCCGCTCGCGGCCAACGGCGCCGGGCGCGGCGGCGCGGCCACCGCCTACGTGCTGGGCTCGCCGTCGGGGGCGCAGAGCGGGCTGCTGTTGGTGCCCGTGGCGCCTCCCGCGTCCCACCACCATCACCACCACCCGGCGCCCCCCGCCGCGCTGGCGCCCGCCGCCCTCCCACACGCCGACCCGGTGCACGCGCAGCCGCAGTACGTACTGGTGAACGCGCACACCGGCGGTGTCGTCTTCAGCAACTTCGCCCGCGCCAGGTGAGCCCGCCCCAATGCGTGTAGTCGATGGCTGGGAGGTTGCCAGTAGGGTGGGAAAAAGAAATCCGCTGAGGGTTCAAAAATGAACGTTTGTAACCAAAGGGTTCTTTAACATTTCAGACTTCAGTTCATGTGTGATTTGTATGTCATTTTGATGTAATATGGATTTCTGCAGAGGATTGAAAATACTATTGTATACAATAAATTATTTTTAATTGATATTTTTAGGGACATGATTACACTGATTACATTGTGAATAATTTTAATGAATATTCTGCCCCTGCTCCTCACTTCAAGTTTTTCTGAGTTCTTTTCAACATTTTGTTTACATACTGTGCATAATATGCAGAGAAAATTCTTGGCTGCACTCCTGTAGCAGTTACTTTTATCCAATGAGTTGTTTACCTCTGAATGAGCCTTCTCCCTTTATATTTCTGTTTCCATTTCTTTCCACTCCTTTCCCAAGCACACAATCCCATCAACAGCGCAGATCCTAGCGCTGAAGTGGGCAGACAGTTTAGTCTTCAATATAGGAAGTTTCTCAGTATCTTTGAAATTCCACGTAACAAATTTTTTTCATGAATGCTGCACAAATCTGGTTTTTATGGGGACTTGCTTCTTATATACTTTGAAGGCTTTCGTGAAAATGCCATTTTTTCACAAACATTGACTGCACTAGTGTTTTAATGTTTAAGAAAAAGGTATTAAAAATCTTATAAAATTTGAAGAGGTTTCCAAAATTAATCTAGAAAACTACCTGGGTTTCTTTGTTATCCCACTTGTTTTAAATATTGTCAATTAAAAAAAAAATTTAATTGTATCCTAAATTCAGCATTAAACAAGACAGTATATATATAAACGGTCTTAAAGAAGAATGAATTGATGAGACTTTCGTTGCTGTGAATATGGATTCATCTAGAATAAGCATAACAGTACAATTTGCATAACACTGTGCAGTGTTGCTATTGTTCTCAGATAATTCATTTTAAACAGACAGCAGTTATGCACTTGAGTGTGCTTCCTTTTTCCTTTTTGACTCCATCCCTTTCATTGTTGTTTCATGAATAAAAGTATCATAAACTCAGTAAAAAAAAGTATTTGGACTTAGTAGTGCAGCATTGTTTTCAATTTCTACCGAAGGGTGGGAAGCAATAGCTAATATTACCTGGTAATGTCATTAAAAAAGATTATTTTAAGATAATGGTGTTGTTTGCCCACCTCTGCTCTAGTTTCTTGTTTGTATCAATTTGAATAATTTGTAACCTTATAATGATTTGAAAATTGCAGTGATCTGTGCTCTTGCATTGTATTAATTTATTTCTTTTGTTTTTGCAGATTCAAATCCTGTAGGTGTGGTGTGTGCTTGAGAAATGCCCTATTCTCTCCTACCCCCAAACAATCCAAATGATTTTTTTTATTCTTCTTTTGCATTAATAGGTTTCTCAACTATTCTTTGAACACAATACATGTGGGAAATGTTGAGGTTATGTATTGGGGATTAAGTTAATATGTTGACAGTCCGTTCCATGCAAAATAATTGTGCCATTGACTAGGCCAGTAAAATATAATGGTGAAGGTGGGAATGTGTCGCATGCTGCAGAAATTCTAAAAGTTGCATCACTGATGTAAATATTGTATTTGGTTTTTGCAGAGAGGATGGATATGTGGGAGTGCCAGTATCTGCCGAAAACAATTTCATGCAGTACTTCATGCAAAATGTTAGTGTAGGATACACAGCACTTCACCATGTTTTCCAATATCTGAAAGTGCACGAGTTACTTCGAGCAGGACGTGTCTGTCGCATGTGGCATGACTTGGCTGGACATCCCACTTTGGTGAGTATGTCACAACATACAAGTTGATTTTGATGCTTTAGAAGAGTGATGTGAAAAAATTAGGTTTTGTATTTTCATTGAATTACTTCAGATCAGAATTGAATCAGAAGAAAAAAATGATTTGCACTTTTAGATAATACACACTGTTACTGTAAATTCAACACCTAGCTTTGTCATCTATTCCCTATGATGTTTGAAACTATCCTTGTACGCAAATCCCATTTGGGAAATGGCGAATCTATGGGCCTCCTTGCCAGGCCTGAGGCGGGCAAGGAACTGAGGGAATATTTGACATTTTGTTACTTCATTATACATTATATGATAAACTTAGGGTCCTTCTTACGTTCTCATATATGGAGTAATACGTAGTATAGAGAAAGTTATGAAACACTTTTGCATTTGTAAGTGGAAGTTCTTCAAATGACTTCTAATGAAGTTTTTTGAAAACTTAAACGATTTCTGTGAAAAAGATCATCAAATTTCTCTTTTGTAGTAATTAAGCACACAAGTTCTTAAAAACTGCTCTAAGGTTTTCAACGAAAATTTCCTTATAGAACGAGATTTTACTCTTCTGTATTATACCAAAGTAATATTTTGGTTCTATTTGTAGTAAACCGAAAAATTGAGACAATCTTTTAAAAAAGTACTTTGGGCGGTGATATATGGCAGTTGGCAAGAGTATATGGCAAGCTCTAGCACAGACCAAAGAAATTAGAAAAATTGTAAAAGAAATGTCTGCCATTCTTTAGCACCACTAGTTTTTTCTTTTTCATTTCTGAAAATCTGGAAGATTATATTCATTTTAAAATACAGTGAAATGTCATTATAATTGATTCCGAGATATCAATTTTCATTTTTATGAAATTATTTTGAAGATTTCCTCCAAGTTACGAAGAGGTTATATGTAAAATTTCATTTTAACAAAATTTGAACTTAATAGATACATAATAATTAAAATTTAATAGATTTTTTTTTCCCCTCCATATAATGTTACTACAATGATTCTACCATTGTAGCCATTTTACACTTTGAAAAAAGACATATAATAAAATTTATGACTATGGTTTATGGCTACTAGTTTCTTATATATTGAACGTAAGGCTCTACATGCCAACGTTAAGGAGGCCTAATGCAGAACAAAAATTAAGCGATACTGTCAGCTGTGTTGATGATAAGAACGCAAGCTGACCAAGCATTGTTTCGCAAAAGAAGCTAGAATACACTAAGTTAGATAAATCAACAAGAAAAAATCACAGTAAAGTGTTTTTGTTTTCATTAATCAATGAAATTTCTTCACCAAGTTCAGAGAACACATTTTCTTGTCTTACACAGAATATTTTATGACTAATTTCTAACTGCTTATTAAAAAGGTAAAAATTTTTTGGTTTTCGTTTAAATAAATATTTACTGGAACATAGCTTGTGTGATGGGGTATGATGAACAGGAAGTATCTTTCAGTTACAAATTTTCATATAAGCGTAACAACTTGATTATAATTCATTAAAATTAAGATGGAAAATTGAACAGTAGTAAAATAAGGCAAATTCGCCTTTTAATATAACACTTCAAGACAAAATTGAAAAAAGTTATGGGAATGGAAATAAATAATTATTTCATATATTACAATAATAAATATTATAAAAATATTATTAATATTAATAATAATGTCAGTAAGATTTTTCTTTTGAAAAGGAAAATTCTTTTGATTATTTACGTGTGCACAAAGAATAGTTTCAATACATTAGGTGAAAGTGTATCTCATTTTTATATCCCTCTCTCTCCTCTCTCTCTCTCTCTCCTCTCCCTCTCTCTCTCCTCTCCCTCTCTCTCTCCTCTCCCTCTCTCTCTCCTCTCCCTCTCTCNNNCTCTCTCCTCTCTCTCTCCTCTCCCTCTCTCTCTCCTCTCTCTCTCCTCTCCCTCTCTCTCTCCTCTTTTTTTTCTTTCTCTCCTCTTTCTTTTCTGAAATCAATATCCACACACTATCTTCTACAATAAAGATTATATAATTTAGATTCTAGGATAATGACATCTCATCCATGATTGTCCGGGACCATTTTAAGGCCAATTCTATGGGCAAAAGCTCATAGTAACTTGTGGTGAACTCTTTCAATGATTGATATACTCAATTTTGTATATGGGTTCCAAACTGACAATGCATATTCAAGAATTGGTCTAACAAGTGTTCAATAAAGAACCGTAAGGGTCACAGCAGGTTAATACTATATAGAGTTCCACAATACCATACTCCATGTTTTCAGTTTCTTACAAATAATGCCCTGAATATAATCCGCAAAAGTCAGCTTTCCATCAAATGTGACACCCAGGTCGCTTACACAATCAACTTCGCTCAAAGTTTCATCTTCAATTTTATAATTTTTTATTATTTTATTCCTTTTTCTAGTAAATAATATAACTAAGCATTTCCCCACATTTAGACTCATATCATTTTCCCTGCACCATGTCTGCAAATTGCAAAGATCTCACAGAGCAAAGCATCATCATCAATGTTAACAATCTTATTCAATTTTGCGTCATCTGCATGAAGCAGACATCTACTATTGGACATATGCCCTGATAGGTCATTTATAAAAAGATTGAACAGTAGGCACCCCAGATGTGAACCTTGCAGAACTCCACTAGCTACATCAAATATACATGATGAATGGCCTTTAATACAAACAAATTGCTTTCTGTCCATCAGGTAACTACCCATCCAATTCTGCAAAGCTCATCCTATTCCAAGCTCCCTTCATTTTGCAATTAAGATAACATGGTTAATCAAAGGCCTTCGAAAAATCTGTATAAATCACATCTAGTTGTGCTTCTGGACATGTCATCGTTTTCTGCAAAAGGTCCAAATGTGTAACAGTAGATCTATTAGGCATAAAACCGTGTTATGCAGGTGATATAGAAGTCTTTAAATCTGAAAATAAGTAACCAGATATACTTTTTTCAAAAGTATTAGAAATGGCACTTACAAGATTGAGCTAATGTCACCCTTCTTGAAAATAGGGTTTTACCATGTTTCCGGAAATTTGGGCAAATGACACATCTCAAGAATCTGTTAAAAAAGAAGCCAAAGTGGATATGATATAGTGTGAACAGTTTTTCACAAAGTGTTTGGGAATGCCATCTGGACCAGCACTCTTGTTTGCATCAAGATTTACAATTTTATTGAAATTATTTGGATATAAAATGTGTCTCAGGTGTGAATGAGGAGATAGTATACTTATTTGCAGAGCCTGGTGAAACGTTGGAAGTAACAATAGATGAGTTAACATCACGAAAAAAGTTAAATGAAGACTCCTCCAATCCGCAACTGGTACTCAAGCATTTGTGCATATTAAATGAGTAATCATATTTTCCAGATAACGTCTTAGTATATTTCCAAAAAAACTTTCATATTCCTGTAAAGAAATCGAAGTTCCATTAATTGCTCATATAGCTTGAGTAAGCAACTCTATTGAAGGAATTTACTATTTGCTCTCAATCTCGAAAAAGTAGAATAGGCAATTGGTCATTTCATTAGTATTTATTGTTTATGTGATTTTTGCTTCTCGTAAATTCAAGCCAAAAGCCACCTAGAATACCTTTCAGGAAACATAGTGTGAGCAACACAATGGCTAGTAAATACGTATCAATAATTTCATGTAAGACGTAAAACTGATCAACATTGACATTAATATTATCATCACTCAAAAAGACATCCCAATCAACAGAGTTCAGTGCACTGATAATCAAAGCATAGTCACCTTCATAAAAATCACAAAAAGGATCTGTCTTCGAGTACACCTCCATCCCTCACATTACAGCTTGCAATATGTAGAAGAATCCACCTAAGAATGAACCAAAATGACTGCTAAACAAGTGAACACCACATGAAATTCAGAGAAGCATCCCTCGACCGCGATAGCTGATCAGCCACACATCTTCGTGAAGTGTTCATGTTTGTACATGACTCTGGTTAAGACATCACGGCCTCTTATGGTTCTCTACCATGTAATTATATTAAAAAATAAATTAATAAAACACAAACAACAATACGTTCTCAATCACAGATCGCCACTGTACCGCACAGGTGCAGGTAACTTGTGCGCCATTTGGCGTCTGGCATTCAAACTTGGGTTTTCAAATAAACATAATACTTATCACGCAAAAAGTAAATTCAGTGTAATGTTTATAAAGAAATTTACAGAAGAGCACTGTAGCAGTGCACTTTCTAAATTTAATTATTTCTCGTGGCAAACTATGTTTTCACCGTATGAGGACATCACGAAAGGAAGAGTTAAAGCCATTTACAAGTTAGCTAACTGCAAACAAACGAATGAAACAAGGAGATTCAAATGAGTTGAAGGACACAACAACCACAGAACCTTGAGTTATGTTGCAATCACTAGCTGTCAATACTGTCAATTCTTATAAAAATCGCTCAATAGCATTTCTGTCACATCTATACACAGTATATTCTCAATGTTCACTATCAGCGAAACCACTGTGTAACCAGATTTCAACCAAAATAATAACCTCATATACCATACCAGCAGCATTAAAAGAATTAATCAACTCTCATGTGTCTTTTTAGCCCTCTTAAAGTGCTGGAAATATGCAGACAATGCAGGCCAACTAGGAATAATAGCATTTACATCAGGTGTTATCGAGTACTACCATCACTTGTTTAGCAACTTCGCTCAGTAATCATGAGATTGCTCGTAATGCAGCAAATTCAAATGTTATTTTCACCATCTGCAATCTTGCTATTCAGTTCGTCCCTCAATTTGTGCAGATTAGTTTGTTGCGAAGGGGTTCAGTTATTTCTCATTCTACCTATTCAATCTTAATGGTTTAGGAGAACAGTTTTCGCATCGGAGGGATTAAAAAAATAAATGTTTGTCAGTCTCGCACTAGCAGTACGAGGTTTACCCAATCAGCAGCTGCAATTGCTTAGGGCATGCCCTCAACTTTAGATAGCAAATTATTGACAGCCACAAGATCAGAAACATTTTAGGAGGCTTCCACAATTTTAAAGACAATAACGTGAAAAGAGCATGAATATCTCTTTCATTTCACCAATAAGTGTCTCATCAGCTACTTTATGTTCTACGGCAGAATTAGCAATCCTATGCTCAATGGATTTCAAATGAACATCAAAATCATCCAAGCGGTGCTCATGTTCAACCTGACAAAGCTGGAATTCATCCATCCGACTCGTCAAAGATCCCAAAGAGAAGGATAAATGTTCACGTTCAGTTTTCAGTTTTATCAGTTCTTTTTTACAAGCAGTTCCTTGAGGTCAAACTTAGTAATAGTTTGACAGCATTTAACAAAAGCCTCGTTCTGAAGTGTCTTCAGGCGAGTAACGCTACTTGGGTGATTAGGGCGCTTGCACAGTTTACTTTTGTCACAGCCACTGCCCACAGCGATAACCCTGGTGCAGCCCATATACCTGATAGCATCAATGTCGCCTACAGATCTGTCATCAGAAGTGGACAGGTGTGCTCTAGGTGAAGACATGTACACAGTCATGGGGAATCAATTAAGCATCAGCTCCATGTGGTTATACCATTTGGAGTTTAGATCATGTCAAAGTAGTCACAGTTTCTTGATTTATCTGAAAACTTGCTACATTTATTCACACTTGCAGAATTCCATTCCCTATCATCAGAATTGCATCCAAAACCAGACCTTGAACACGAATTACAACTCAAAACCAAACAAAACGTGTAGAGCACTATGCCAACTCGTGCACTTCCCTGCACATTATTATTCAGTGTTTTTGCATGCCATCGCATTGCATTGTATCACGGATTCACAATTTCCCACTTTGTACATTATTTCGAATTTAGCTATCAATTGTGCGTGTTGTCACAGTTCATCAAACATACAATTACTAATATTTTCAGCTGTTGGTAACATTCAGTATTTTTAGCAGTTGCTAAAATCTACCATCTGTAACGATATATACCTTTAACATGGTTACTAATAATATGGTCAAGTGATTCGGATCTGTGAGGCAAGGGCTTGGGGCATTGCAAGTTTGTGCATTTGACACGAGTGCAAGGCTTGATTGTTTTAACCCTCTGTTTCTCAAGTACTTGCATGGTCTCGGTTTGGGGTCTGTTTTTATCCCAGATGTTTTACATCATAATTTACAAGTTTTTGATGCATGAATGTTATTTGGAATTATTAATTGAGGAAACAATAGTATTTATTTCCTTTATTTACTATATTGTACTAAAAAACAAAGAATGTTATATTCAGGGGGGGGAATTCTACCTTATCCTCATTATTATACATTTCTCATTACCCTCGTATCTTCATTACTATATAAATCATACCTGCCTGAGAATGTTTGAAATAGGGCTACCAACGCATAATAGACTAATACACCAAGTTATCACTCAGAAACAGCAACATACTACAAAATAGGAAAGGAAATGTTTTTAAAATTTTTCTGGTAATTTAATGTCGAATGTGGCATTTTTTTACTCCAACTGCATAAAAAAATTTATTTTCAACAAAGAAACAATCAAACAACACTGAAAAGATAACAATGTATGTAAAACTGGATGCAAATAACATATCTAATAAAGTGAATAATTTTCTGAATGTTACAAAACTTGGTGTGGGAGGATTCCAGATCGTGTATATTTTTTCCATTTTCTAATCCTTCCATAATCTCTTGGCCTGGCTTGCAACTGTGTGTAAGGTGTGTGTGAAGTTGAGGATCTGACACTCTACACTCATAACAAGTGTATAAGTGTTCTATTACACAGAGATCATGCCTAGGCATACCATGGGTAAATATGTAAAGACACAAGACCAACACAGGCTTATACAATTAAAGACAGTGAAGATGCTCGTAATTGGCTCCCCAGAGGAGCAGCACAAGAGGTTCTGGTAGGACGTTTAGGTGCCAATAGAGTAAATTTAGTGATGTTTTTATGCATCAAGAATTTTTTTAGGAACTTTACTAAGAAAAAAACAATCTGAAAGAAAAATTTAAGTAAATTAGTTCACAACTTCTGTGTACAAGGAAAAGGACATTTAATATTCTGTAGTGTGATAAATTGACTTGTATTTCATCCTATAATTTACTTAGTACTATTTCTACTTTTCACAAAATATTTAGTCCAGTCCTATGGACTAAATATTATTTGAAACCAATTATTTGCTTTTGAGAACAACAGAAAATATCTTTCTTTCATTAATGCTAGTTTAAAATAGTTTTTAATCTACCTATTCTATTTGGTCCTTCTGTAATAATCCTTGTAAATATTTGTAAGTTATAAGTGGTTTCCATTTCAGTGGAAAACTGTACGAATGAAGAATTCCCAAGTATTAGATTGGGATGGTTGTGCTGCAGCACTTAGCAAACAGGGCACCCAACATTTAGATCTGCGCAAAATGCTCCTTGACCCATCAAGGACTCAAGAGGTTTGGAATCAGTTCTGCACTGCAATTGGGCAAATATCTTCCCTTCATCATTTGGACCTGTGCCGATGTCCAAGCTCTGTGGTAGAACGTGTGGCGGCCCAGTGTCCCCAGCTGACCAATCTCACTGCACTTTTCTTGAGGTACGTGTTGTTTCAGTACTCCATCCAGAAGGGGTCTGATCAGGAATAATGGACAGCATGGGTTACCCTATTCACTCATGAAATTGCAAAATGTGCTAACCCACATAATTTATGAAATTGAGATATTGACACTATTAGATTAAATTGTAGAATAGATAATAGATTAGAATGGTTGTCTAATAATACACCTTCTTACAAAATGTATTTTTTTTAAATAATAATATTTTCTTACTTAATTTTATGAAAAAGTGTATACCAATTATTTGTAATATTCAGGCAAAATATTGTATGCCACATAATTTAAAAACAAAAATTATAAAATTCTACTCATTCTAATGATAAAGTATGAACATAACAAAAAAAAAGTCTAATTCAAAGCCTAACTTGAAACTGTAAAAGTTTATCCAGTTTTTTAGCATACTTAAAATTTAGTTCTTAATATTTATGGCATTGTGCAGTTTCATGAGCGAGTATTCTAGTGATTACTGTTCTTTCTAATGACATTGTGATAAAAAGTCCTTTGCCCCCTGTTGCAACCTGCTTTGTGGAGGAGACCCATGACATGACTAGGTGAACAAGGAGAGGGTTAATAATTGAATTGGTTTGAAGGGCCAAGGTTTCATTTTATACAATCAAAAAAGGATTATGGTTGTATGAAATAAAACAAAAAATTGTAATATTTTCAAATACTGATAAAAGGTGATCCTTCTTTTCATTAGTTTAAAATTTAATATTTTGAAAACCTTCATTTGCTTAATGTTATAGGTGATGATTAAGTCTTTTTGTCCACTTTTTCAATGCTCAGGCTCGTAAATTGCTAATAGATTGTGCTGCATTGCCAAGATTCTGATATGAACACTTGCTTTCGTTGCAAGATGATCCCATCAATTGTGATTTCAGTTGCCCCGTCAACATGTAGAGCCAACATGGTAGAAAAATTGTCACTCCAAGGCATAAACAAGTGAACTCACAAGTGCACGTTGTCTTGGTAGTTCTAAAGAATAATTGGGAGGAGACACTTAAAACTTTTTTTCCAATTTTAAGGAATCCAAGATATTATTTGGGCCGGTTCAAATAACAAAACTGACCCTGAACCAATTATTAAATTTGAGAGGAAAGTGGAAATTGTTAGGTCAGATTGTAGCCCCTTTGAATATAAATATGTAATCGTATTATTAGTTTTTATTAAACCTTAATAACTTTGGAGCATTTTTATAATTGTTTGGGATTGATTATAAGAAATGTTAGAGTGAACATAGTTATTAAATCTACTTTCTCAAGTAATTAAAATTACTTTTAAAAAAAAACTCTTCTTCATAGAAATGCTTCAGTAAATTCATTTCTCCTCACTCAGCATTGTTGGATCACAATGCTTACTATTCAACTATTTTTAACTGCATTTAAAATGCTGAAAGGTCTTTATTGTGTAAGGGTTGCACGTGCAATTGTTACATTCTCTCAAGTTTGAAGTAAGTATTTTATTGCTACAAAAACCAACAAATGATGAGATTTTAACGGAAATGTAGTTGTGCATGTGTGGTCTTTTTGTCAATGTGCTTTTATAGTTCCACTAAGTGTCTTATTAAAACCTATTTTATAAAATTAGACTTGTAACAGTCCTGTACCACTTGGCTACAGAGAGAGGGTGTCATCATATAAAACTTTCTTAACCCAGTGTGATAGTTTCATCTTTCTGTTCATATTTAACAGATGTGTATAAAACAATCCACAATGTTTATTTCTTTAAAATACAAATTAGAAAACTTGCAAAGAATTATCTAAAATTTACATTTATAAAATTCAAACATGTGCTATTTATAAAAGTAACTATTTTTTATGAAAAAGTTTGTAAGCATTTTTATTTCCGTGCACAGAAACGCTTTGCAACTAACTGTTAATTAACGAAGCGACATTTGGGGCTGTTGCACCCTTCTATCGGCAATGAGATGGCTTTACATTGTTTGGTAGTTCAGGCAAAGGGTCCACTATTCTTTTACACAGAGACTGTTGTCAGGAAAAGGTATTACAGCCTCTGTTATCGAAAACCCACTCCCAAATATATTATTGCAATCATCATAGCCTTCTGTGTCTGGAACTAAATTCACTATTGCGTGTGCTACTACTATTGTAAAATCCAAGAAGTCAAGTTATTGTTGTCTTAAAGTTGTGTTACAATTTGTACTACATAACTATGTACTGGCTTTGAGGATTTTGGAGTAATCCTGCTTTAATCTAGCCAGTAATTGCCTTTCATCCTTTTGTCCAGAAGCTCAGCACCGTTCGATTCTGGGGTTCCCAGTCACTCAACCAGGAACATTCTATGTCTTTAATTGCTTAACTTCCATGACTTCATGGAGATGGTTAAGGATTTCAGCTAGAGACACTGGTGTTTTTCGGCAACAATTTCATTTCTTACATGCCTGAGAAACCTGAACGATGATGGTAGCATTTCTGTATGAAAGACTTGTGCTGGAAGAGGAGGTTCAAAAAACTTGTTTACTACCAAATGATTGCTAAAGGTTTTTAAGTTTTCAATTTCATCCTCATTGTTCAAATTTGTTTGAATTCTTCACTATCCTGGGGAACAGGCATGAAAGGAGTAATATAAGTCCTATTATTGTCATCATTCACGAGGTCAGAAATATCCCACTGATCATTGATGTGATCTAATATTTCTTTTGTTTCCTAACACAATGATTAGCTTGCCTGATAAAAATGTTGTCAAAAATTGAGACCCATTGCAACTCGGAAATTATGTCATTGTTTTACAAATACCTCGTGTGGCCTAATAACAAAACTGGAAAAATCTATGCATAATTGATGAAATGTGTTCGTAAAATTAGTTTAACTTAACAACAGATTAATTAGAATGATTACCACAAAATTTTATTTACATTCACTGCGGTGCATTGATCTTATGTCGTCCGCATTCATCTTGTGATGGAATAGTGGCAACAATTCTTACAAAATCATTGAATATTTAATTTTGGAAGAGAGCAAACACTATTGACAATGTGACAGAAATATGTGGTACTGACCTAATTGTTTGAAACAAAGGAAAAATTGAAGTTTATCTTTGTAACGTATGTCAATGTAACAAACAATTGAACATGATAAATGTTTAAGCAATAGTTCAAAAAGAAGGGTATGACCATCTTGTGTGTCTGCAGAATGGATTGCAAGAACATAATATTTTGAAAACATATGTGTTGTTGCTCCTGAGAAACAGAAATCCTTATAATTTAAGTTGTGAAAATGTTCAATATGTTCAATGCATGTGAGCTGAGTTATTGGGCTCTTGGCTCTACTGTTGGCTCCACATTGATTTTCTCCATTTACTGGAATGGCACTGGCATGTGATTATACTGGACTATGACTAGTACATCAGGTACAGATTTTTCAAAATATGGTTAGTTTTGGGGTAACTTTCAGTCAGTTACCCAAAACTACCTGTACCAGATTTAAATTTATTATTCTCTCCCTCCCTCCCTCTCCTCTCCTCTCTCTCTCCCTCTTCTCTCTCTCTCCCTCCCTCTTCTCTCTTTCTTTTTTCTTGCTTGAATTGAGGAAAATATGATATACGTATAATTTTCATTAAAACTTTTGAATGTCCAAAATTGTAACTTTTTTGATCGGTCATATGCGTCTTTAACCCATGTTAACATGCAACCTTTACACATTTGTTAAGTGCACTTCACAATCAATAAACAATCAATAAACGTCAAGTCAACATCAATAAACAATCATTGTTTCATCGAAAGTCAAATGAAATTAAGAAAAAAGAAGTGCAATGTTTAGAACAAATCAAACTCTAATAAAAGTAATTCGTATTACTTTTGGGGATAAGTATTGTTAATTGTAATATTAATAGTGCAATTAAGATGTGTATTAGGTAAATTAACCTCATTTTCCTGGCATTCTACCAAATTAAAAAACACCTCTGGCAATCATATTTACTGACGATCTGAAGGTGTCACCATTGGAAGTCAACGTGCCCACATCCTCATCGAAAGTAATTTCTTTAAATATTTTTAGGTTCAGGAGAATTATTTGCATCCATGTTTTCTCAAATCACAAGATACTGGTATATCACTAGCAACACTCATTTGGCATTCAACAGCATCAAATTAATTGTAAACATAATTGCAGTAATGTCTTAAATTTTTGCATAAATCGTGAGATTTATGCAAAACAGTGACTGGGTGATAAAATTCTGAACATACCACGAAACATTAGTGTTATTACTGCCTCCTCTAAATTAAAAACCTTGGTTCCGGTACGCTCCACCTTGATTTTTAACTTTTGGCCTCTGCAGCCATAACACTCGTAACATTTCTAGGTATGTTAATAGCTTTTATTATTATTATTATTATTATTATTATTATATAAACATACATACTTGTAATGAATAGTTTTTATTTTCATTACTTCCTTTGAACTTTTTAAAGTTGCAAATTTGGATCTTCTGCACTTTGTTGAAAAAACATTTTATACAAGATGTCAGAAGAATTACAGAAGGAAACAAGTTGCAATTTCCTTTATATCTAATATGCTAAGGAAAGTGGTTTTGTGCCATTCATAAGGAACCATTGACCAAAATCTATTAGTGTTCTACAGTTTAAAGAAATTAGATGTGCCAAAGCAGACTTTGTCCTCACAGAGATAAGTGCTATCCAAAAGTTGGAGCATTTTTAAAACAAAAAATTGATTATTTTTCTTGAGGCTTCATATAAAGAATCTATTAAAATTAAAATATTTATTTAAAATTCATAGAGCATCACGTGCAGGCAGATTGGTTTGAAAATTTAAAAAGAAGCAGCGGGGGCGTTTAGTAGATGCTTTTGTTGTCCACAGAAACACGTTTTTGGTATTACAAAACCTGGTTAATTAATTAACTATGTTCAGGAACAGGATTTATCCACTTTTTGGTATCTGGTATCCTCAGTATGTTTCTCTGCCAAAAAATATTGCTCCCTTAATTATCTGCTGGTTTTATCTTAAGCAATGCTCCTTAGGTTTTTCTTTTTTGTAGTGTAGTCTTTTGTGCTATTTCTAGCTAAGTATTTGTTATTTGATGAAAAGGTATATTGATTAGTTAAATTTTAATAATTTGAATTGTGATTGTTTTTTCTTTTAGTGACTCAAATTTGGATCTGAAATCATTGAAGTTTTTAACACAAATTGAAGAACTGCGTCTGAAGGGTATAGCAGTAAATGGTTTGAAACTGAAGTCACCCCTAGATGTGCTCACCAAAATGACTACTCTGAGACACCTGGTAATAACCCAATTTTGAAAAAGTTAATGTTCACCATGCTTTTGTAGCAATTTCAATGTAACATATATGGTACATTTCCTTTGTCGGTGATTTACAGGGTACGGAAGTTTTTAAATACTGATCCGATGGGCGAGATCGCTAAGGCAGTAGTGCCATAGCAATCTCGTACCGAAAGATCACGGGTTCGAGTCCCGCCTCGGGCATGGTTGTATTGTGTTCGTCCTTTCACAGGGAAGGCAACGGGAAACCACCCTGAATAATTTATCCCAAGAAAACCCGTTATGGGTCACCTAACTCCATGTATGGAAGATAGGACCAAAGAAGAAGAAGTTTTTAAAGATACAAATTCTTCTTTTCAGAAAAGAACTTTTGCAGTCTTATGATTTCAAATTGTTTTTGTCCAAATTTTGTTTTTACTCTTTCCTTCAATAAGCAATGTGTGATTAATCGCTTTCAAAAATGTATTAGTTAAAGTACATTCCATTAAAGTTTAATTATGAATTACATGTATTGAAGTGTTAATATGATCTGCTGTTCTACAAAAAATTATATTTCATGAACTTTTTTTGTGTTTCAGTCATTGACTACAATAAAGGATCTAGGCAAAGCCAACCCTGAAACTCTAAAATCTTTGACACAACTGGAGTCACTTGAATTAGGAGAATGCAATGACTTCAATGAGGCTTTTGGCTCAGAGTGTCTTCCCTGCCTCAAGAAACTGACTCGTCTTCGTTTAGAAACAGGCCAAATGAAGTGCCCCACCTTTGTTATTTTGAATGGACTACATACACTGCCTCTGTTAACTCACTTGGAACTGGTCAATTTTGACATCAAACCAGGCTTTGATAAAGCTCTTGCCCAGTGCACTAACATCAAACGGTTACTTCTCATCCCGACGTATTTGACACAGTCTGCTACTACAAACCACATGGTGCTGGGTGGGGTGACAAAACTTTCTGAAAGCCTTGTACAGTTTGTTTGGGGCGTAACACATGAGCTGCTGCATGTCACCGAACTGTTTGTGGATCAGTGTGAGGGACAGAAAGGAGGAGCCCCAAAGGGAGCACCTGTAGGCCCTGGCGGTGATGGGGGTGGGAAGAATCCATTGCAGCAACTACCCTCCGGGAAGAAGTCTGGAACGAGCGACAGTATTCCCATTCTCCGACCAGTACCTGGAAGGGATGTCTTGGGGGCTGGTAATGATGTGAAACCTGAAGAGGATGATACATCTAAACCATCACCACAGGTGGATATTCTGCCTTTATCGCAGCTGCAGAAACTTCTGGCGACAAGCCTTCCAAACACCAAGGTCAGCATTTTGAAGATCCCTTTCAATGCGACATGGAGACAAACTCTGGGAGAGACCAGCCACTGAGTTTGCAATGCCAGGCATCTGGACAAGTCTTACGGCGATGTCCCTGGTGAAAAAGGGTGCATTGGACTCCCTGTTCTGGCCCCGTTACTGAAGGCAGTATAGTTCGGAAGGTTATTCAGACTGAATTCTATGGCATCCAAAGAGAAAGGCTAAGAGATTGTGTGTGTGGGGGCATATATGTACACCTTCCCCTCTATCTGTCCATTCCAAGAACTACTCATGTTGATGGCCAATACAGGATAGTGTATTTTTTAAAATATGAATTATTCTTATGTTTAGTGAATGCATTGCATTAACTTGCAATTGCTGGAGTTACCTTTACAAAGAGCCGGATGTGCCCTTTAATGGGTTGGTTTTAACATCTGTTTTTAAAAATAGTTTGTACCTTGTGGTGTTAAACAACAGGGCGTTTTTAATGGAAGTACAAATTATGGCATAAAGAGGTTTACAAGATACTGTGCTCTTAATGAAGATGTTCATGTGCAAAGATTTCAGTGAATATTGTAGGATTGTCAGATTTGATACTATTTTTAGTTAGTAGTAAGTCATATTAAGTGCATTATGTTGAGGTATTGTGTGGAAGATCGCTGCACTGCTGGTGTAGGGTGGAATGTTTTGAATAAGCAGCAACCATTGGACCAACTAGTGTGCTTACTTGTGAAATGTGATCATTGGAAAGAATGAGTATTCTATGCAATATCTGCATAATAGTAGTAAAAGCAAGTATGTATAGAAAAATTTATATTATGGTGTAAATATAGAGTATTAAAAATATTTTGGTACTTTTATTCCCTTTGGCTTACAGAACTTGTGAATGACATGAATTTAAACAAACCTATGTATCTCTTTTTGCTGTTATTTAGAATATAACCAGAATGTAAATGTGTGTGTGTGCGTGTTTTTTTACTGGTTCTTGCATTTCTTGTAATAATGATGATGTTGTATTGACTTTTCTGATTGAATTAAGTGAATTTCTGTTAAACATGAACGGAAATTTGAAGATCAAAAAATTACATATTTACTGTTCTGGGTAATGAAGTAGTTATATATACACACACACACACACATACATATACACAGGTGTCTGGGGAGGAAACGTTTTTAAGCATATTTTGTCTAATAAATTACTGGGATATTCTGAATGGCCGCAGTAACCACTCAAAAGTTGGTTTGACAAACTTCTTTCTAGGCAAACATTTGCATTGCAAAAGTATAGAAACACTCCAAAAATCTGTAAATTGTTTTGTATTTACAAAAGAAATCAGTATATTTTATTCACTTTGAAAGAAAAATTAACACAAATAAAAAATTACACAATTTGTCTGCTTTTATTTCATGGTAAATAGTTGTTTCTGAACAAATATTTTCATTTCTTTTGTTAATAATAAGTAATTCATGTATTTCTAGGCTTTTGCAATGCAAATTTTTACCTCAAGTATTTTTTCAAACAAAACTTTGAGTGCTTATAATGGCTTAGACAATCAGAATATCCAAGTAGTTTATTAGAAAAAAATTGCTTAAAATTGTCTTAAGAGCATATTTTGGACATTTCATCTCCGGGCTACCAGTACATACACACACACTCACAATATAAGCTTTACAACAAAAATACTAAGACAACATAATTTAACTCTCGAAAGTGTTAGCCAGTAAACATTTTATTAGACTAAATTCTAGTTGTTTGTTAAATCTCTTGTATTATCAAAACTTTTAACCCTTCATCACAGATATGGTCTCTGCACACAATGTTTTTCATCTGCAAATAGGGAACGGTGTGCATGGTAGGCTTAGTATAGACTCTGCTTTGCTATGCTCTATGCTTACATTAAAATTATAATAATTTATTTGCCAATATGCAAACTAAAGTTTCTACTCAACTTCAAAATGTCCCCCTGTAGGAAGCAGGGATTGTCTAGCTTTGAAATTTCATGTCTGGAAGAACGTATTCATGATTTGTTCATTATATGGATGATTATATCCTGCAATTCATCCTAGTTTAAGATGAATTACTATAATATTTTTTTAAGTATTGAAGCTTTATGGAAATAATAAATGTTCCAAGAATTCAAATAATGATTCACACGTGTGTTGTGACAATGTACAACAATTCTCACAAAATAATCACCAGTTTGGATGAAGCTGTTGTTGAAAATCTTATCACAATAAATAAAAAAGTGGGACATTTGTAATGATTTTTAGTGAAAAATGCACATTCCATGAAGTTGGGCAAAAAATCGTAGTGCACGAGTCGGCCTAAGTGTGAGAAAAACCTCCGTGCTGAAGAGTTAAGTCAACTTTTCTCTGAACACATTCGAAAATTCATGACAGCTCTCTTGCAGTTCTTGAACCAGGCAAACTTTTCAACTGCACTTCAATTGATGTTTTAACTCTTTTCTGCATTGTTAATGCACTAGTTATTTGCTCTCTGCATTAATTTCTCTTTGCCAACTCATCTCATATTTTTATAGCCATATGATTGCTGTAGAAGAGCAATTTTCTCAGCATTTCTTGTATTAATACAGCAAAACCTCCGTCATTTCATGTTATACATGTACAAAATAATTAAATTTAAAATTTGACACTTGCAAAAATGTATTCATTGTTTACGCTTCAGCCTTGTGGTTGTGGCCTGCATCAGGATTTTGTAGGTTATCCTAATAATATTTAAAAGTCATTAGTAAAAATTGGATCTTTATGCAATTACATGTTTTCTTAACTTTCTACATCTCGTTCTCAAAACTGTAATCTTGGTGAATCGTTGCCATCCTAACACAATATCCAATTTTTAGGTACACATTTTTACATATGTAATACTATTATTTTTCTATTTTCTCTAAATATTATCAAGTTGTTCTTTGTTATACATATTTTTTTATGAAAAGTATTTTCAAAACAATCAGAATGTTTTGCTACATTATTACCGAGATGCGCTGTGTTAAGACACAGTCGGGATGTTCTTATAGTCCGGCGCACTTGATTCAGTTATCTCAGTGGCTGGAAGTGCACTTGAGTGATAGATACTTTTCACACTTATAAGTGAAAATTAGCAGACAATGGGTTTTGTGGTCTTTGGCAAACTCCAAGGTGAAACTTGAAGAGAATGCTACATGCTGCATTGATGGTTTGCTGGTTGTAGATATTGCCAGTTAATACGAGGACTTCTGTTGCGTCTAGTCTGACTACTGACTCAGTCCTGAATAGTAGTAGGAAATTTTTGATAAAAGTAATATTGTATTTTATAATTAGTGTATTTGAATATTACATATATCCAATTTTACATATTTTCTTTTGTTTCATTACATCTCTATGTACATAATTTGACGTTTCATATTATAAATTTTGTCTGGTCTCTACACAAGTACAAAACAACCTCTACATATTGTGTATAAAAATTAACTTTCTCACTGTAGATATAAAAAGTAAGCTCAGCTGTTCATAGTGAAAAGTAGTTCATTTAATAAGCTTTCCTGGACGGTCATGCTGCTTGTATCCCTACATCAAAAACTTCAAAATGCAACAGTCTGTTGCTCACTTAGACACAGTGACACCTCAAGATTATTTGTAATGTGGGTAGTGTATTAGTAATGTTATTTTCAAATGACCCACTTGTGACAGCTCAGCTGATACTATGCTTGCTTTTTATTCTACACCTACAGTAAGTAAGCTATATGTGTTATGTACATTATGTTGAAGTTGTTTTATACTTGTGTGTCTTTTAGTGTATGAGGACAGTCTTCATAAAGGTCACAACCACATGGCCGAAACGTAGGCAATAATTCATTTTTGCGTTATCAAGTTTAAAGTCTAGCAGTGAAATTTAAGATTCATGTCCTTGTTGAGAATGCTTCAAAATTCATGTTGTGAATTCACAGTAGGAATAATAATTCTCAACTGAATGTTACTTAATAACTAGTATGTTAGAGACACTTACACTTCATATTTGTTTGATTACCAAACAAACTGAACTCTAAATTTTAGGCCAAATTCATAAAAAATGTATATGTGCTAGGAAGGATAAGGTTCATAGGATCATTGAGGAAATAATTATGAAGAAAGAATCTGTTTAATTTTTTATGTTATTCTATTTTGTATCTGTCTCGAGACAATTATAATAGAACATTTGACCTATAGAGAAAGTCTTTCACTTAAATAAATATTACAAATTAATATTTAACAAGTTTCTAGTGGGTGGATCCAGAAAGAATGTGGGGCAGGGAAGGTAATTTCAGTTCTGATCCCTTCCCCAACTTTTTTTGAAATATTAAATATATGTGTATATATATAATATAATATAACTGTGTAGAAAGAAACACATACTTACACAGTATTTGGGCACAAGTTGTTTTTTCATCAACCTGGCAACGTTCAAAGTACTTTGCGTACACTGCCAATAATGTTATTAGTGCTATTCACTACACTACATTGAACTGTTAACCATGTTCATGTGATTAACAATGAAATTTGCATATCATGCGGAAAATTGTTGAATTGAGGCCTCAAATAAAACAGTGTGCATCATAAAGTAAAAGTTCTTTTCTATGACGCAATGGAATTCCTGGCCTTGGGCAAACTCCTATCTCATCGTGGAAACTTCCCCTTTCTTGTCTTGTAATGTAAATTTTTATCATTAATCAGTCAGCTTGTTAGTGGATAGATGGAAGTATCATTCGCCGCTTCTCTGGTGTTTTACAAGTATTCAGGAGCGGATAGGATGTGACTACGGAAGCTTTCAGAAAAAACGCATTTGAAACAGCAAAAGTTTGTCAGTTAATACGGACGAGTATTTCACGTCTGTAACAGTGCACAAAATATTAATTCAAGGCGTTGATGTCATTCGTGAAATGATATTCCCAATAGGACAACTGTCCGAAGACTCGCAGGAAGCCCAACACAAAGACTTGAAGTCATGTCGAGAAAGAAATATTCGAAAATCATCTAGAGTATGTAGCAAATGATCTGCTTCATTTCCTATTGATTTTTTCTGACTCGGTAATAACAAGCATCCGGCCACTAACAACTAAGAAAACTGTTTTGAAGTAGTGCATGTTCCTGGAGGTGATGTGCTACGTGAAGGTTGGGTAGCAAATTCAGAGAGCAATTCATGTCTATTATTGTAATTTTTCTTCGTTATTACTCTTTACAATTTGCACTGTTAGGTATGAATTAGAATCAGAATATTTCATTTTGAGTTGGTGTCTCATGAACCTTTAGTAGGAGTAAGCAATTGCACGTAGTATCTCTTAAGTTGTTCCAACATTGATAACCTGGTAATTCTTATCAAGACTCGACGGCAATGAATTTGTTATTATATTTCGTTCCCACATTACAATATAATGTAAAAGAGCACAAGGAATAATTCTGACCATTTTCAACACCGTCCGCTTTACCGTTGTTTTAATAACATTTTATTACCGCTAGATGAAGGAAATCGACCACTGTGCGGCCAGTCCCGGGCCGGGACTCCCGGCAGAAGAGGCGTAATTCGCGAGACCATGCAGTTGGTTTATGATTTCGTCTCCTTACATCTCAATATATTTTCCCCCCACATATCAAACTAGTGATGCTGTAACAAAAGCAAATAGTCTCGTATCATGTGTAATAGTAGTATAAAAACTATTTATATAGTTCACATATTTGTCTTTCTTTGAATACCGTCATAAAATTGTTTGAGGAAATACTCAAAATTTCGATTCCGATTTTGAACTGATTTTAAAAAGAAAATTGAACCAATTGTGTAAATATCACCAATATTCCATCGCCTCACATCTTATTTTACCTCTTAAGATCTTCCGATGTCATTCCACTACCGGAAAGAATGAACATATATTACACACGATCTCTTTTATCCTACGACTCGATTTTTGATCCCAAAACGATATTTGTCTTCTTGATAGAATTCACTTCGGGATTCTCCTTTCCTAAGTAAAATAGCTGAATCTAATTTTAAAAATGTTTCCATACTTTCGGACATTTGAAAAAAGTGGTAAAATTGCGCGTTGTCGTAGTCAAATGTCATAAATTGCGCGCTGTCATAAATCAAATTATTACTCCTTATTTCATCATTTACCTACACGACCAGACAACAAAAAAACTGGAAATTTCATACAAATGACGCATTTTGATATAATTTAATTTCACAATAAATTACACGAAACACATCAATAGATATTAAATTTTGCAGTCTGATTGTTATTGGGGTAGGTATACATCAATAATACCTGTATTACTGTGAAATAAAACAAGTTTACATATAAATATATGTAATAAATATAAGTAAAGCCGGCTGTCCCATGTTCGTAGATTTACATGCATGTAAAAGATCCTCAAGCCTAAATGACGCCTCTGAGCTAAATTCAAATCCCCGTTTTCTCGCCCAAGATATGCCTCTTTTCACCGCTAGTTGGTGAAAGGAGCGTAGCGAAATTTGCGTGGTCAGACGGAAGAGCAGGCCTAATGGCCTGAGTCTCGCCACGTAAAATAAGGCATTCAATTCAAAAAATAAATAAATATATATATACATATACATATATACGTACACACACACACACATATACTACTAACAGCATGTACCTAGAAATAAAATTAGAATTTAACATTGAAATATTTATTTATTAAAGTAAAATGTGTAAACTATAACTTAATTCACAATAAATAGAATATATTGACATAAACTATATTGCAAACAAATGATGATGCAACATAGATGTATACACTAAATCATTAATGTGATTGGGTGGATTGAACATGTAAGGAGACTACGCACATGCTTAGGGACACCAGTTATTACTTAAAGCTACTTTAAAATTGATTCATAAATGCATACAATTAGTAAATTTTATTACTGATCCCAATAAATACAAATTTAATTATTTTTTATGCATAAAAACACCAAGATTTTCTTAAATTATGGCTACAAATTTAGATGAAAATTATTTTTAAATTCCCTTTTTTGTTTATTTCTTTTAATTGGTTTTCATTTTTATTGGATGAGTTAAATAAGTTTTCTTACCAAATTAACAGCCTTTTCTAAAATGATTTTAAATTTGGACATTCTCCAGGTAACAGTTTATTTTTTAAATACAGACTATTCTGGATCGTTTTTCTTGACATGGAATAGGCATTTGGAATTCACAATATCCATGATTATCTGCATCAATAAACCAATTTCCATCATCCGTGCCAAAAACAACCTGAAAAATAATATATTTGGTTCAAATATTTACAGAACATGGCAGGCTTTAGCCTCAATTTAAAACAGAGGTATGAGAATACTGCAATAATCAATTCTACAATTTTTAACTGCCACCAATGACATTTCAAACCTAATTTTAAATATATTTCAATAAATTAGAGAATATTGTAAAACTACCTATTTGCAATCAAATAATCTTAACAACATTGGAATTTGAATTAATATTATTTTAGCCAATGATATAAAACGAAATCATTGATTATCTTGTTCGACATAAGCTTATAAGGGAATTTTAAAATTAATTTACATTACCTTACGCTGCTTTGGAAGCCAATTGCAACATTGCACATAACCTAATATACAATTATTATTACAACGCATGATACAAATTCATTCTTGCTGCAATCCTGGTATCATTTAATTCACGTTCTTTTGAAATCACTAGCAGTGTCTTGTTCACAAAAGTAAATACGAAATGAATTATCACTTAATTCGAATACCCCTTTCACTCCCACTTTCACTTCGAATACATAACAGCCTATTAAAGAAATTACCACCAGATTCCAATTCACACCAAATCGCTGTGAAAAGTCACTGCAAAAACTGAGCGAGCACTGCCGACTCAGGACAGGTTCACTTAATGTTAAGGCTAAATGTTCCGACACTAGTACAATTTGTAGCCACCACGTGGCAGCATCAAAATAAATAAAATTTACTGATAACGTCTGAACCAATGGTCCAATTTTCGACCTGTAAACGGCATTTGACGCCTTTTTAAAATTGAATTTACGCTACGAAGCCCTTTTCCAAAAATCTAGCAAAACTCAAAAAGTTCTCGAACTTCCGAGAAAAAATGTGGGCCTAAAGCGCGATGGCGACATGCTTCCCGAATGCAACGCGGTGACAATCATGCAAATCGGACGAATAGGAGCGTCGTAAAGTGAAATTTAGGAAAACACCTGCCCCCCCCCCCACCTTCCCCTTCTGCCCTTGCGTCAACCACCAGCCGAATTTCGTCGTGGGCCCTCTATCGGCGCGGCGGCACGGCCTGCCCGTGGGATGACGCGGGTCAGTCTGGCGCAGCGGTCGAGGGAATACCGCCCCCGCCACCTCCGCCCCGTGATGGCTGACACGGCCATCAACAATAATAAAAATACCAATTCTTATTCAGCAGCTCCAGCTCGCCTCACGCTCGCCTTTGGAACTGCAACGGTATCGTAAGCAGGAACAAACAGGCGGAGCTAGCCGCATTCGCCGCAAAGCATCATTTAGCAATTTTGATGCTAGGCGAAACACACTTGCAGCCTAAGCATCGTTTCTCTCTCCCTGGCTACGTTTGTTACAGGTCATACAGATCAGCACGGCTCCCGAATGCAAACCCGGGCGGCCGAACGGCAGTTCTAGTGCGGCGCGACATCGCGCATCACGAATTAGCTTTGCCGACGTTTCAGTACATCGAGGCCACGGCGGTTGCGGTCCGGATGAAAAAGGGCCCGCTGCGCATCATCTCGGCCTACCTCCCACCGGCGAAAAGTGCGTCTCTAGAACAGAGCGATCTCGACGCTCTTCTAGCGGGTGATTTCAACGCGAAACACCCGTCTTGGAATTCCCGCATCATCTCGCCTCGTGGCCGACAGCTGAAAGACTACGCAGAAACGCACGGCTACGAGGTGATAGGCCCGATGCAACCAACGCACTTCCCTGTCAACGCAGGACGACCGGACGTTTTGGACATCGTCATCATCCGCGATCTTGGCACCCCTATACACCTCACCACAGCTTGTGAGCTCTCCTCTAATCACCTCCCAGTCATTGCCGAAATAGGGCGCAGCGACCTGCAAACTTCTCTCGCGCTTCCACCCGCCCGCAAACGCACTAATTGTCCTCTGTTTCAGAAAGAGCTGGAGAAACGCCTCCCGGAAGCAGAGCCCATCTCAGACCCGCAGCAGATAGAGCCAGGAGCAAAGCAGCTTGCGGAGGCAATCGCAGATAGCCTGAGTGCGGCCGCCTTCGCCGGGCGAAACGAGCAGCGAGCCGCGGAGTTCCTCCCGCGAATAATCGCGCTGATCCAGCGCAAAAACATGGCGCGACTGGAATGGCAGCGCACGCGACACCCGGCTGACAAGCTTGCTCTGAATCAGTTAAGGCGGCGTGTAGACGACGCCTTAACTGAATACAGAAACTCGAAGTGGGGAAACCTACTGAAAAAGCTAAAGTCGGAGGATAGCTCACTACAGCAATTAACGCGAGCCTTAAAAAAAATCTTCTGTTTCAGTCCCGCCGCTGCGCAACGCGAACGGCGACAACGTGGAGGCGAACGAGGAGAAAGTGGAGCTTTTCGCTGACTCCCTCGAATCGCAATTCCAGCCGGTAGAGGAGCAGCCGCCTGCGGAGCACGCAGAACGCGTGCATTGCACGGTCGCAGCGGCCCTGCACGCCCCCGCCGACGAGCCGGAGCTAACGGACGTCGCCGAAGTAACCGACGCCATCGCAGCCTTACGGAGCGGAAAAGACCCCGGACCAGACGGGATAAGAAACGAAGTTCTCAAAAGGCTCCCGCAAAGTGCCGTAAACTACATTGTGTGCTTGTTTAACGCAATTTTCATCTTTCAGCTATTTCCGGCGCAATGGAAACACGCGCACGTGCTAAACTTTCCCAAACCCGGAAAGAATAAGAGCTTGACTCAGTCGTACAGACCAATCAGTCTTCTAAACACGCTCGGCAAACTCTTTGAGAAAATTCTCCTTAAGAGAATTTTAAAATTTACAGAAAAGCACGGCCTAATTAATAATGAGCAATTTGGTTTTAGGACGCACCACCTACCAGCTAGTGCGCATAGTTGACAGAATTCGGCGCAACACGAGCGCGATTCACTGGCGGAGTCTTCCTGGACGTCGCCAGCGCCTTTGATAAGGTGTGGCACGACGCCTCCTCGCCAAACTCATCGAAGCCAACTTCCCCTCCTATATTGTACGCCTAGTACACTCCTTCCTCGCGAACAGATCGTTCCAAGTGACGGTTCTGCACGCAAAATCTACCACCCACCGCATACGGGCGGGCGTGCCTCACGGGAGCATCATCTCCCCTGTGCTCTACTGCATGTACGTGCGCGATATGCCTACCTCGATCCAAACCGAGCTCGCCATGTATGCAGACGACACGGCAGTAATTGCCACGTCCAAAAGAATCCTCTCACTCGTTAAATATTTGGATGAACGTTTGTTACAGATCCAGGAGTGGCTGCAGCGCTGGCGTATCAAAGTCAACGTGGCAAAGAGCACGGCAGTGCTCTTCACACGCAGATACAAATGCGACCAGCCGCGGCCGCTCGCGCTATGAAATTCAAACATTGAATGGCGCGCCAGCACAATGTACCTCGGCATCACGCTCGATCGCGCTTTAACTTTCCGCGAACACGCGAACGCGGTCTCTAGCAAAGCCTGGCAACGCCTGGGCATGTTGCGAAGCTTATTACATAAGCAAAGCAAACTGTCCACAGCGAATGCTCTGCTTATATATAAAGCCATGATAAGGCCCATTATGGACTACGCCTGCCCAAGTTGGGGAATAGCGGCGCATGCACACTTAAACAAGTTGCAAGTAGTTCAAAATGCGTGCCTTCGTAGAATACTATGCGCGCCAATGTATATTAGAATCGCAGATTTACACGCTGCATTAAAACTACCGCTCCTCGAAGAGCACTTTAAAAACTTAGCTAAAAATTTATTTTCAAAAATAAATGCGTCAAATAATGATATTATAATAAATTTTTCTTTGTACGAGCCGGATCCCACGGCCACGTACAAGCGCCCGAGAGATATGCTACAATAGGCGAGGCGCCAATACTTGCATGAAAATTGCGGTAAACAACGCCAAAAGCGCGCCGAACGGCTATTGTCTTTCATGACAATGTTCTTTTTCTCATTTTACAGATCAATCGTAGATGTACGAAAGGATAGGGATGGCTACAGATCAGGGAAGTGTGGCGGCATTGCACTACTGCGGCCACACAACTTGCGCTGCAAAGCACGGGGCGCACTGCCTGCCCAGACGGCGTACGGCCAGCCCCGGCGGAGCAAGTTGGACTTGCGAGATAGGCAAGCCCGACAGTCGGATTATGCTTTCGTCACATCTATTTTTCCACAGATATCAAACTAGAGATGCTATACTACTATTACAGACCGAGACAAACGGTCTGTAATAGTAGTACATAACTACAGGAATTGTGGTGAGTTTTCGTTGGCATTTGAATATGCGAATGAAATAATTATATGCGACATCATTGCCAACAATATTATTTATTAAAAAAGCAGCTATGATGGGGTTTATGATGGCTAAGTCATCGAAAGCTGTTTTTTTAATATCGAATACCATCTTAAAATTGCTTGTGGCATTACTCAAAATATCGATTCCGGCATGGAACTGGATTTTAAAAAAAATTAACTAATTCTGTAAATATCACCATTATTCCATCTCCTCACATATTATTTTATATATATTTTACTTTAGAGGTCTTCCGTCTTGCTCTAAGATCTTCCGGATTCAAATACCGGAAAGAATGAGCGGAGTATATGCACGAGCTTTTTTTATCTTACAACTCGATTTTTGATCTCAAAACGACGTTTACCTGCTTTAAAGAGTTAATCTGGTGAATCTCTAAATAATATACAATTTAATAACAAATACATTTATTATTTACAAAAAGATATATATATATATATATATATATATATATATATATATATATATATATATATATATATACACATATATCCCCATCTCCCAAAAAATAATCGGCTGGATCCGCTCCTGCTGTGACACCTCTCCTTACTCCGTAAGCGGAAGGCAATAACACAGACCCTCGTTTGTCATCGGAAGCGACCGCAGATCCTGCACAGATCTGGCGTCTCCCACGGCAATGCATCGGGGAGAGAGGCGAAACGATGAGGGGGAGACGTGAATTTTCATGACGCGAGCTACAATTACTGGTAACATTGGGGAAAGTTTTATCTCGTAAACTATAAGTAAATTATAATTTTAAATTTATTGGTACTTTTTATGCTTGTAGCCGCAGTTATCTACAGTGTAATTATTATTATTATTATTATTATTATTATTATTATTATTATTCCACATTTATTCACAAGCACCGAAATCAAGGTGAGTCGGAGTTGCTAGGACAGACATGCAATACTTTCGCAATCTCTGTGTGCAACAGGCAGATACAAGAGAGAGAACTCAAAGCTTTTGTGACTGACCAACGAAATTCTAAAAGTTTGTGCATCTTATGTTTTAACATGAAACATTCACTGAACATGGGACTCATTGCACTGAAGAGTTCTGCAGTTTTCAAATTATGTTTTTGATGGATCACTCACCGTCTCTTGTTTTCCATTTTCTAAGTCATGAGATTAGAAGGCAACAATCTCCTTTTCCTCTTTCGACATGACGGCAGAGATTTTTTTGTTGGTGGTGTTGTAATGATTTTATGTTTAAATTTTGTTGGTGGTGTTGTAATGATTTTATGTTTAAATTTTGTTGGTGATTCTGATGCGGAAGCAACGTTAGAACTGTGATTTCCGCAGTAACTATTGGAGGATCTAAAATATTGAAAGAAATATTTACAAACACTCAATTCATTGGCCATTTTATACTTGAATTACAGTGCAGTAAAATCCTCTATAAATCGAAGTTTTTAGTACCTGAGATAGTACGATCTAAAAGCGGCCGCAACAAATTACTTTTGACGTTGAAAACCTGAAGTGTTCACACTAAAGTAACGATTTTGGACTCATCTTTCGCAAGGCAATTTGACAATAATCTCTCTTGAATAGTGAGAAAAATTCAATTACATTGCACAAACAAATATATTTCCAAAACTTTAATAAACCACTTATTTAAATGTTACTGTCTTCTGTACATACGAGGTTGAACTAAAGAATTCGCCGAAGACCTACAGTGTAAGTATTCGGCATATTGGCGTGTTTTGCAATTTGCCGCCTACGCGAGCAGTTGAGAAAATAGTATATTTGCTTTGACAACATTGTATGAGGTTCAATATCACTTCATCTAATATAGAATGTTTCTTGTTCTGAGAAGACATGAACTCAATGAGTCAGTGACATGTTCGTAACACTTGTGTGTAGCGTATTAATTTGGTTTGAGGTGGAACAGTATGGCTTCTGTTCGTAGTAAAGGCCACACAATACACAGTTAAGCTAGGGAAATTATACGTCTCGTTATTAAGAAACGTGGCGAAGAAAAGAATTCGGGCGTTCTTCAACACACGCTGCATAACAGCAATTTTCGGGTAGTAAACTATACTGTAGTATCTGTTCGAACTGTGCAATCAATTAAAAAAGAAGGATTTGAAGCTTGCGGGGCAGCCTTGAGTACTCCCGGTAAGAAAAGGCCATACTGTGATGATAAAATTCCACATTGATGGCATTCATTTATTGCTTGTTTGTTTTCCTATTTCTCGTGTGATGTTTTAATTTTTGTCTATGGACACTTGACGTGATATATTTGGGACAGCTAGTAGTTGCAGATTAGGTGGGGGGAGGGCAGCTGCCAAGAACATCGAGCGTATTCCTCAGCCTCGCACTCAAGTCACCTCTCAACTATGAGAATCAAGTGACTCGTGAACAGACGCAGTAGACACGTGGACGTAGAGCAGGAAGTGTAAAGTGGAGAAGGGCACCGAGTAAGCGAGCCGATCATTGAACTTGGTATGAGAATTCTCCACGTTGTCTATTTGCGAACCACTGTCCCAGTGCCACATCGGACTTGGAAATCCCGGACCCTCTTCCCCACGCCCGCTTTACCCGAGTCCAGGCTCGTTCGTGTCCTAGTCCCTGTCCTAGTCCCCCCTTTGCGGCAGGTGGCGACGAAAGAACGACCGCCCGATGCATTCGGAGCTACAACCTGCTCAATAGTTTTCACAATGGACAAACTGAATCAAATCCGCAGAGAAAATTCAAGATTTTCTCCGTGAAATATAAAGAAGAATTTCACAATTATTATAAATCTTGGAAAGTAAAACATCGGAGTGAAGATTCGATGGATTATAAAATTACGATATAAGCAATACTATAGTATACATACATTGGCTTTTACTCCAAACGCGTGCCTATTATTATTATTATTATTATTATTATTATTATTATTATTATTATTATTATTTTGTTATATTGTTTGAAGGCTTGGCATGTGAGGCCTTTAGCCTTTTTACTGATTGACGTTAAAGTTGATCATATACTATTTATTAAATTAAATTTTGTAGAAAAGATTGGCTTCTTTCAAGAACAGTATTGTTTTGTCACTTGCTCTCTTGTCGGTGCCGAAATCTATCTTCATGTTGCTTCTCATGCCGCATCTGTGTCTAAGTCTTGATAGATCTAAGCAGTCTGTCAGCATATGTTTAACAGTCAGAAGTCTTCCGCATCTGCAGATGGGTTGTTCTTTATTTGTTAACATGTTTGAAGAAGTCATTCTTGTACGGCCTATTTTTAGTCGGGTTATGTACACTTGTTCTCGTCGAGGGTAGCTGACATTTGGTGACCATTTACTGATATTCTTTTTAATGGGGTGTAGTTTCGTGTGAAGGCTGTTCCACGTGGTCTGCCATTCTGTGAGGACGCACATCGAGACATTTCTTGCATTCTGAGGTCGTATTTCAATATCCATTTCTGATTGGATGTTCCCGGTATTTCGTGCTGCAGAATCGGCTTCTTCATTGCCTAGGATACCCACGTGTCCAGGGCACCAGATAAACGTAACTGATGCTCCTCGCTACTCTAATTTATGGCATGCTATGAGAATCATTTGTAGCAGTGGATCTACAGTTTGGCGCCTGCCTATTGCAGTGAGAAGGCTTAGAGAGTCTGTGCAGATGACGAACCTTCCTGAATCGAGAGTTTCACAGTGATGCAAGAACTGCAATACTGCATATAATTCAGCAGTGTACACACTTGCTTCAGGTGGAAGCGCCCAAGCCCTCGACAAGTTCTCGGTTACAAATGCACTTCCGACCTGATGTTTTGTTTTTGAACCATCTGTGTAGATTATGATGTGATTTACCATGTATTCTTCGAGAACTGATCGAAATCTGACTTTTAAATCTATGGGCAGGCATTCTGTTTTCTTTACACTGGTAGTATCGAGTCTTACTTCTGGCATTTTCAACATCCAAACTGGAATTCATATGTTCGTTTCAAACTGGTGGTAGACGATGTGTAGCACTTGGCTATCTACGATCTGCGCGGATTTTGGCTGGACGATTGTCTAAGGTCTTTGATCGTAGAATATTTAGTAGCTTAGGTCGAGTCATCATGAGTGGTTTAAACTGTTTCGTAAGAGACAGCATTATTGAATCTATGTTGATGAGTAGCACTTGTTTGTCGTCCGCGTGATGTACGACATGTGACTGTTTCACAGTAGAGGCTTGAGGAAGGCTAGTGCGAACGCGCAGATGCAATATCGCGGGACCCTGCATTGTGAACGGATCTGTTCTTTTACAACTTGTTTTCTGGATGAGAGTACACTGCACATCCGATCTATTTTGGACATCACCATGATTGTACAGCGCAGCTAAGATGTCTCTATCTGCTTCCCTAATTATATGGGAAATGATCTTATTACATTTCAGAGCTTTTTTGCATCTACGCAAAGGTATATTCTATATGCTCGTTTCCATGAAAAATGCCTATCAAAAATCAGCAAGAATTTTCGCCGTTTCCATTGTATGCCGAGTTGACACCATTCAGCGTCACTTCAGATTCTCTTAATTTTCTTTTCGGACTGAAGTGGACGCAATTCGTTTTGCTGCTATGAGAATGAGAAACCAATGTTTTTTGCGTTCTGTACTAATTTATTGATGCATTTTGCATTTTGATCTGACCATTCCAAATGATTTGGCCTGAGTAAAATATAGCAGTCAAATCTACAATACATTTGCTTGGGCCAATTTTTTCCTATTGACCTTCTATCGCCGTCAAACATCCCGTTAATCGCGAGTGATAAACGAGCGTGCCAACTCAATGGAGAACCTTGCGGTACCCGTTTCTCTAAGTACGTGCTTTCGGAGATGCCCAACCGCGAACTTTGAAAGTCTGCGTACTAAGGGAGTGGATATGAATTTGTATAGATATCCTCTTATTTGCCAGCTTATATAGCTGTTCAGAGTGTTATGTCGCCCAGGTTATATTCGAAGCTTTTTCCAGGTCAAAGAATACGGTAACCATATTTTTCTTTTGATGAAGGTATCCTGAATTGCGTTTTCCAATATATTAGCTGTCGATTGTAGAGTTGATTGTTCTGTTTCGCACTGATTGTATTTTTAGAAGGTCTGTTTTCTTGTCAGACACCATAGTTCCGGGCGTGACCATTTTTACTCCACTATTTTTCCTAAGACAGCATGTCGCCATGCCGGCGATAATTTTCAGAATTTCTAATGGCATCACTTGCCTGCCTTTAAAATCTGGAATATTATCGCTTCTTCCAGACTTTGGCGTAATTACTTTGGTCCAAATGTTATTGTATCATATTACCAAATTGACAGTATTTTCTTCCGGTAATCGACCGTAGTATGCTAAGCGATATTGATCTGCATCCTGCTGCCGGGTTCTCCAGCTGCATTTATCGCGTCTTGCCAATTCTCTCCCATGTGAAAGAGCGTCTATATGCTTATCTATTGGTTGTAAAAGTAAGTTATTCGTTCCTTTCTTCTTCTTTCTGCTCGAAAAAGTCATTTGGATAGCTACTTTTCACTGGCTTTGAATATTGGGTCGCTAAGGCACTGGCTATTTCGTCAGGGTTGCATATTAGTGTTCTTCGTGTTCAATGCATTCGCTTATTGACTGACAACATCCTTTTCCCAGCTCATTCACCTGGAGCGGATTCTATCTGCCATATTCTGACTATTGGCGTCGAGTATTATGCCTTGTTACCTACTTCTTTAACACCAGCTTGATCGTTTGCGTGTTTAGCTATTTTTCTGCGAGCGAGCGCAACGCAGACGCTTGAAAGCAATAAGATTGTCTTGGTTGGCTGCACGTCTTACTCTTTCGAAGACGATATTCTTCTTCTCCTTAGTATGCCTTCTTTTCTCCGCTATTCCACCATGTACTGGAAGCTAGATGAGCACCACTAGTCTGTGGAATTGCTATTTCTACAGCGAAGCTAAAAACATGTTCGTGCAATCAGGTACCGTCTTCCTCTGAGTTCCCAACTAAAGCAATATTATTGGTGCCTAGTATGCTCCTGGTAAGCTTGTGGCCACGTCCTGCAGCGTTGCGACACCAAACGTTTTGGCGTAAGTGTTGACTGCTGTTCTCTGGCATGTTTGAATATCAACAGAGAGAGAAGTGATCACTCCTATGGCAGATCTGGCCAATTGTGTCCACGCAGCGAGTTCAAGCATTTGGCACTACTATTGACGAGATTCAGCATGGCCTAGAATGAGGCCATTTCTAGCCAATAAAATGAGTGCCTTTGTCCTTGTTTAAAAGTACTATCTATGTATAAGTAGCAGGTCCATCGATTCGCACCGGCAGTCCTTTGATCCCATAGAACAGCCCCATGTCGTACTCAGTGAGCAATTGCAGTCGCCTAGAATTACGAAATGGATCTGTAGTTGACTCGATTCAGTCTTGTAGATCTTCATTTCCGCCATCGACGCATCGGCTCAAGTTATGCAACTGTGAGCCGTCATCTCAATGCTGTGTAGGGTTAACAGCTACTGCTTCGTAGGGTGTGTCAGAGATCAACGAACTAGCAGGATGAGTATTGCTGCAATCATAGTAGGCAACCACAACCTCTAGCCTCGTCTATTCGCAGTTTCTACGTCACTGCGGAAAGTTTTATCCTCTAAATTGAAACGATCTTCGTTTAAAATGGAGAAGTTCTTGTAAAGCACACACACATTGGTGGTGATCTGGCCAGAGCAAATTTCAGCTCACCAGTAATGCGAGCAATACAGCCTTTTATTCCACTGCTTATAATTTTCCTGGTTGGAAATGGCGTTTTTATGCTGTATAATACGTAGATCTTGTTCTATATTTCATTGAGTTTCACTTTGCATCCTTTCTTCTTTCTCTTCTACGCGGAGTCTTTGCCATAATCGAATGATTGGTAATCATTAATTTTCAGCACTTACCATCGACACTAGATAGAGCCAGTGGTTTGCTGTATTGATCACGTGCGTCACGATTTCATTTTTATGTTTGAGGCAAGTCTGTCCTTGTTTCTATAGACGGAACGAGGCACCTCGACTTCGATAGCTTGATTGTCGTACTTCTTGATGGGTATGCGTTTGCAGGCGCAGCTACTGATACTTTCTCCTCATTTGTGAGGGCATTGACAGATTCTTTTCCATTTACTATTTCGCTTTGAGTCGTTTGAGGGTTAAGTTTTCTGTGTTGATTTTAATTCTTGTGGATTTCCGTTGAAGTACTTTTCTGCTTTGCATCGTTATTTGCAGCATTAGTTCTTATTACTATAAATGAAGCAAATTGTCCGCCTGTTTTAAACTGCTTTCCCAACGTATTAATATTACCTTCATTCTTCAGCACCACAACTTTCTTTTGCTTCAGTATAGCTGATCTTTGTCTGCTACTTAACTTGTTGCAATGCAGCCTCCTGCTTATATATAGGGCAGTTCTCCTTGACCTCGAATGAATGTCTGTCCACATGCAATTAATGCTGCGTTTCTAGGAGTCTAGCATGGATCATCACTACTGAAAGGATACCACAATACATACTTTCATTCTCGCACTCTAGATGCTGTGGTGTACCAATCTACATTGAAAACCTGCATTGGTTGAGGCATGACATTCGTACGGTTAGACGATGAATTGCCTGCTTTAATCTTCTCTGTAACGTACAACGCTTTGCACGTCAGGCAATTGGACGCTGAAGAATTATATGTCCACGCCAGGCACTCATTGTTAGCCTACGACAGCGTATGACTCGTTGAGAAGCTATTTCTTGAACTATTCCTTTCACTGCACCTTTTAGCTAAGTTCACTTGCACAACTACAACACCTTTGCAGGTTAATTCAGTGTGCGTGAGCACATTACTTCAAATCTATAGTGCCTATTTTCTTCAATTCACTCTAGTAAATTTTTCTTACAATTGTCTGTCCATTAAACTGTTTCTACCAAGAGGTCCGATGAATTTGTTCCTGTTATTGTCTTTACCGGCAGATTCAGCGCGGTGCCTAACTTACTACTCTCTTTTACACGGGCTCACCGTTTATCGAAATTTCCTTCAGTTCTTTTTAACTTAAGCGTACTTTTAGTACTGCTAGCGTTGTTCTTAACAGGTCAAATCAATATTGTTGATTTTCCAACTTTATTCTTTGGCATTGAACTTGGGTTTTTTCTGGACGAGGGTTTTTCAAGGGTTTCCCTCAAACCCTATTCTGCGCAGACTATCCATACCATCCCGGCGACAGCTTGCTATCACTCGTAGCACCTAATTGCCATGGGTGCCGATGATCCGCCCACTTGGCATTGCATCGTGGTGACCGACGCCCGTGGCCTGCTTGCCCAACCGACCGCCCGGTACTGGGCTCCGATCCCTGCCACCGTAACTTCGATCTGACAGATCTCACAATCTTAGGTTTTTTCTCAGTCACCTCCCTAGCCTTTCCTGAGCACCGCAAGCTTAAGGAAATCGAATGGAACAAGCGTGACGAGAAGAACAGGAGTTAGACTAGGAAAGGTAGCGCGAATGAAACGATCCTAGCCCTCGCAAACTAATGCGATCGGCGAACACAAAGTGTGGCCGATACAAGATTGCCTACGACAGAACACAGACTGCTGTCACAAGTAAGTGGAAGCAATACCACACAGAGTTTGTGGGAATGCGACTTTTGGGAAGTACGGCGGACAGCTGCTTCCCATTAGTCGCCTTCTACGACCAGGGGAGGACCTGTGGTGCTATTCTACTAAAATCCCCGACACCACACGGGGTTGTTGTTATTATTATTATTATTATTATTATTCACTGTAATTTTTCGAAGCTATAATAAATATTGTAATCAAGTATAATCTTTGCAATGTAAAAAAATTAATATGAAAACACGTTATTATGCAAATGTTTGCTTCATAGAGCGCAAGTTAACATTTACATAACATGGTCAAGCAGTTTGTTTATTCTCTACTGCTTAGTGCATAAGAATATTTTTGCTTTAAGTTTTCCGTACAGCAAAGAAATTATTTTTTCAGGCCCCATTGAATATGTTAAAGAAATCTTGCAAAGAAAGAATATTTTGGTTATCTTTATTTGGAGAAGATGTTCTTTACTAACACTACTTTCTTTCTCTAACAATAGAATTTTCTAAACAAAAAAGAAAAGTAAACAAATAAATATTAAACTGCATAAGATACATTTTGTTTCACTAATTGGAAACTAGTCACTGCCCTTAAGTTCTGGAAATTTGTTATTTTTATTAGGAAATTATGTTGTGAGAATGTATCAAACAGCAACAAAATTCAGTATGAATTATATCGGAATTTCAGAATGTTAATTTCCCTTTAATAAAAATTTAAAAGATGTATGCCTACTCTGAATTATATGAGTTTGAATTATTTTAATGCAATCCTACAGAACTTGACAATATGAACATTTTATTATGAAAGAATATTATATTTATTACCTTAAAATGGAACAGTTCTTTTAGCAGTTCCAACGTATACCGCTTTGCACTTCATTCACTAAAACTAGTATCTCTTTTTAATTGTTTATTTTTCTAAAGGTGTAACAATGTTCACGTATTACCAAAGCACTTCTAAACATCTGGGAAGCCCTATATTTAATGATTTACTCTTATAACGAAAAAATCTGCATTTAGAAAAATTAGAATGTAAAATCAGTTTCCGTGACGAAAAGTTAACTATAAACTGAATATTTAACCGCAACAAAAAAAGTCGTACAATATAGGCAGACACCTTCCAAATCAACGCAATAGTTTTATGGCTAATTTAACTTCGCTGTCGAGTTTAACATCAAATTACACTGAAAAGTGAAAAGGAACTCTCGGACCATATATACTCTTTGCTCTCGGATAGTATTTTTTATGCGGCAAATCCAAAGTATAACCTGCTTTATTATGACGACTAAACACTTGCAAAAACATTGTCACATTAACGCTGTATATTCGAGTAGAGACCGGCGAACTACAGCAGTAATCGTTGGGCAAACGATTCCAACGGTTGAAAAGGCAGGAAACAATCGTTGATTCTGGTTGATTCATCCAATCACTCGTTGCCAACACTAGTTCTAACTTTATCAGGAGTTCGAAGTATCTCCTGTGATAGATTCGTACCTGCTTCGGTTATTTCTTTAGATTTTTTGAGAAAATAACCGATAGAAGTTCTCGTCTTCAAAATAAAATTGTTTCTACTTCGCGCCAGTGAAGATGTGTTTGGAATATTGTCATCAGTGCTCGCTGCGAGCTTTTGCCTTCATCTTTTTATTGTGCCAGAGGGGGGTCATCGTATAAGAAAAGTTGCGCAAGTAATACATTCCCTACTCCAACGAAATGGGCCATCAACACCACAAAATAGTAATTCTCTCTGATCAACACTTCGAGTTCGATTTGGCGCATGCGCAGGGATTCTGCAGTCTATTGCTGCCCGCTATGGCATGCACAAACCATTGAAGATAGATCAAAGAGCATAAACATACTGGAGTGCGCACATGGCACAAACTTGACTTAAACCAGCTGTTCACAATTTTATCCAATCGGGAGCTTCAACGTTCTATAGAGATGTCTCTGTAGCGGCATAAAACCTAACAATTGGATGAAATCCCTACAATTGTTTTACGTCAAGTGCCCTACGAAATAAATCGTACTGTGCCATTCTCTTTGCTCTCTGCTCTCCCGGCTTGCAGTTGGCGGGTTTCCTTAATGTGACAAGTTGTCAGAGTAGCTTTTTAACTAGTTGACTATATAGAATGAATGCGGAACTAAAGAGAAATTTAGAATTATTGGGGTTTAGCCCAGGTGATTACGAAAATTGTGACGAATTTCATCTCTTGCTAGATGTATTATCAAATATAGATTCTGGAAACATTTTGACACGCGAAGAAGTGGAATGGTATGTTGTTTTCTTGATTTTTAAATTAATTTTGAGATAACTGGATTTGAAAGTTTGATACAAGTCGCCAACCACGATGGAAGTGGTAAAGGTGCTCATAGCGTAATAGTAATCACACTTGTTTTTTCTCTTCTTAAACTTATGAAAATCAGTTTATTATGATAGTAACTCATAAGAATGTTTTGACAAATATCTAATGGAATGCAGGTTAACTCTAGAATTACCAGGGAGGAGACGTACTAATTATAGTTTTTATTTAGTTTCAATTTTTTTTGGTATCTGAAAATCAATTATATTTTTAATGATGTCTTTTTGTTCAAAATAGTATGATGCTATTTTTCACAAGTGTGTGTTAGAAGTTTAGTTGTTACTAGATGTGTGCTGCATTGTTTACTGTTGTTTTTGGATGTTTGACCATTACTTGACATGAAGATGTCAAAGGTTGTCAATTGTATTAAATACAAATATTGTTGCAAAAACATTTCTTCATGTATTGTAAAACGTGAAAATGAAATGTTATTGTTTAAATGAGTGAACATTCGTATTAAAAGATGTTCCATTGTATTAATTAGAGAAAAGTTGCCCATTATTTGAATAAAATCAAAATTTAAGCTGTAGAACCTACTCCCTCCCCCTGCTAATGCATAGGACCATTTATTTCTTGATATTGCTAGGGTTAAGGCACCTAGCTTTGAAGTCTGTTGGCCGGAAAGGAAAACTGGATCTTCCTAGAAATTTTCCAAAGGAGCTTTTTATTACAAATTGCTACATGGCACTTAGCAGAAATACTATAACACGAAATATAAGCTTTTCAACATTGCTTTAATTAGTAGTATAAAACTGTCTTCTTATATTTTTTCTCCAACTCTTTGTTAGACAGTCACAAAGGGAGCTTAATTTCTTATCTGCTCATGTAATGCCTCTGTTCGGAGATAGAGGCCACTTACAAAAAAACAAAAATCGGTTGAAAACTGTGTGATATGCCCTGGGAAGAAGTGAAACCTTTCCATGTTTTTTATTACAATTATTTTATGTAAAAATGTATTTTAAGAAAATGCCAGCATTTTTTCTTACACTATTGGTAAAATCTAGATGTGAAAAGTATCAATGACATTGTTTTTTGTGACCTGTAACCTTAATTTCCGAGAAAAATTTGTGATCGCTAACGTGTAACACTTTGCTGAAAATGTTGCATGCTGCAGTGATTGTTTCCTGATCTTAGATAGCGAAAGTTTGTATGATTGCTTCTATTGCGAATATTCTGGCTGCTAAACTACAGTTCTGGAATATAATAGATGAAGCGTTTATTACTGATGAAAAAGTTGTATGATGCAAAGCATGCATCAACTTGTGCTCTCCAAATAGTTTTTAAAATGTAATTTTGTATTATGTAAATCATTTTTTAATTAGACATTTTAATATTGCATATTATGTCCAATTTTACACTTATTATGTATTCGTACTGTTTTCATAACTCATTTTTTGATATATTATTCTATTTCCCATATTTTTCGAGGTATTTATGTCATATGTGTCACACTTAATCCTAAATATTTTTCCGGTCTCTAGTAATGAGAATTGTTTTAAGAATTCTTAAGAAAATATTTATTCTCTGTAACAAAAATTATTTACAAAGGCAAATCAGCTACAGATTTTGGCTAAGTGATAACACTTACTATTCTCTTACGAAGGAATCGACATATTTTTAGGAGACAAGGAAGAACAACAACTTAAATAACTGTATTCCACATTGAGCTCTAGAAAACTTGTATAATGTGCGAAGCTACATTTATGCTCGAAAGTTAAATAATTGACGAAAATTTAATAAGATTGGGTGAAGAATGTGAACAAGTGTTGGATGTAAAGTGCACCGAACTAATGAATGGTGAAGTGAATATACTTCATGAAACATCTCATATTAATATGGTTATTTACGAAATGCAAATCAAATTATCAAGCTTAAAAAAATGCTACGGTGACGATGCAAAAAACTAATCCATGAGCTGCGGAGGCAATGATGCATCTGAAAATAGAAACTAAGCAAATTATAACACAAACTAAAAGACACAATGAAATTATGTCTCAATGAATCACGAAATATTCATCTAGAAATTAATGACAAACAGAAAGATCAGAAAAGCCAATGCCATCCAAAAAACAACATCCCAAATAAAAGCAGAAAATACCCTAATAGAAAAGCAATATTGAATCAAAAACTGGTACAAGACAAGAGAGAGACTGAACCTTCAACTACAGTCTCCAACACACCGAAATTGAACACTGAAACCCCTAACAATTCAACCGAGAAAGTACAAGAAAAACAGAATAAACTGTTAATACACATTGATAAGATAAATGTCATAGAGAAGGAAAGATCCAAACATCAAAGAAATAATTGGCACAGAAAATCCAATATCAGATACAAGTTGGTCAAAAGAATGCCTGGATGTTTGTGGGAAGATTTGCACAACAAACTAGGGAAGAAGATATAAAAAAAATCTATGCAACAATGGAATAAGTGGAAAATATTTTACACAGAAATTGAGACAAAATTTAATGTTAATAAAGCTTTTAAAATAGGAATCAAATTTGAGGAACTAGACACAATTGAACAACCTGACTTTTGGCAACAAGTAGTTATAATGCAACCATTTCATTTTCAAAAATACAGAAGACATAATACCCAAAATGAGAGATCAGTCCAGAAATCATAATCACTAAAAATCCCTAAGAAAAGCATAAAATACTGAAAATTGAAAAATGGAATGTAAGAGGACTATCAAACTAAGAAGAAAACTTGGAAATGGAACTAATAGAAAAAAACAGATATAGCTGTACCATCAGAAATGAAAAAGAAAGGAAATAGGGCTCAAGAGCTAAAGAAACGCCTAATATTTTCAGGAGTGAAAAGAGAAGACAGAGCAACTGATGGTGTTGCAATAATCACGAAAAGTTCATGGAAATATAATATTGGAAATTACAGGTTCATTTCTCTAAGAATAATATCCATAAAACTCAACATAAAAAGAAAATGACTTAGTTGGAGTGTATGCATAAGTGGAAGGAAGCAATAGTCATTGAAGGAGAATAGAGTAAGTATCAACATTCAAGTATTTAGGCAATGGTATTGGAATAAACTCCCAGGACCTCCGACACAAAATTTTTAAATATAATTGAATATAATTAAAAGACACTTTGGGAAGGACATGGCTCAAGGAACCAAATTAAGAATACACAACATGACAGCCAAACCAATGTTATTGTATGGTTCAGAAACCTAAATCCTTAAACAAAGAGATAACCAAAGACTGGAAGCAGCTCAAATGAGGTTCCTAAGACACCTCCGTGGCTACACTAGACTAGAGAGACAGAGAAATAAGGAAAAGGCAAACACAAACAAGACAACAAACATAACAGAAGTTAAAAGAACCAAAAAAAATGGCTGGAACATATTAAAAGAATGATGGAAGGAAGATTCCCAAAGGCTGCCCTAAAATATAAGCCACTTGGATATAGAGATATAGGAATGCCAAGAAAGAAGTGTATCATGCAGGAACATCTGGAAGGCTGAAGTATTTCAGGTCTACTGCTTAATCAGGAATTGGCCATCTGGCCTTTCATCCTGAAGTTTTCCTTGTTTGAAAACCAGTCTTGTTGAATCTCCCATTTTGAGACTTTAAGATTTGTAGTTATTTTGCAATAATTCTTTCTTAAATTGCTAGCAGTAATATTCCTGTTTCTTTCTACAAAATGCAACATACCCAATTATCAACTTCATATTTATGAATTGTCAGCTTTACCAATAATAACATTGTTGGATAGTGATGGCGATTGGTTTTCTCAGGAAAAAGGGTCATCCATGTTAACGTAAAATAATTAACAAAGTAGTACATTTTTCACATGGGAGCCACCATACCATAAATTAAATTTTGAAAATGGAATAAAAAGTATTCATTGCTCCAAAAACATCTCCAATTTTCAAACTTCTTTTTTCTCACAATCTACAGTATAATCAAGCAACTTGAATAGATGTCTTCCTAAAAATCATTACAGCAGCAGTGGTATATTTTTTATATTGGTTCATTTTGTTTGTACAATGTTGCAAGCAACACTTAGCTCTGAACAAATGTAGTTCATGTGTAAAGTTTGTTACACTTGGCAGGTTCTATTAAAAATTTGCCTACCATTTGTCACAGACCCTATTGACAATAAGATAAATATCAAACTTCTGATCCCATTATGGTAAGGTGCAAAAGCAATTTCAATAAATTTAATTGGTGTACTTGTTGATTTTAAATAGGGTGAAAGGATTTGGTGTAATTGTGGAGCCTCTATGACTACAAAGTGCAACAATTCTGTTTTGTAATACAAACAATTAATTATACAAATAATTTAATATAAACAATTTTTGTAATTCAAATATTTTTTGTTACATGATCTGTAGATTAATACACTACAGATTCCTCCTGTATTGTTAATGAGTCTTTGCCAAGTTTCTCGGAAGTAGTATATATGAAATATCTTTTCTAGAAAAATTGGTATGTGATGGAACATTTTTGACTTTGTTTTCGCAATCAGAGTATGTGATTAATAAAGAACACATACTTTCATCTTGCAGCAAGACACTAAGTTTAAATTAGTTGCACTGTGCTATTAGTCTGTGGAGGAGAAAATATCTCTTTGTGTTCTTTACTCTAGGGCTGTGCATGTTTCTTTTTATTGGCTGTAAGTTTAAATAGTTTATTAAGACAAATTATGAAATTGTTGAATTTATCAAATCATCTTGTTGTACTTGCCTTTAAAATTCTCAATTCTCAGTGAAAACTTTGTTCATGTCATTGGTAAAAATGATAAATCCCAGCTTTTTTTACTTGTAAGCATGTTAATTAACACTATCTAGTGGAATATCTTTAAGATGTGCACGTTAGGTGTCTTTTCATAAAAAAAATAATGATTTTCATAATAAAAATACTCTTGACTGCGAGAACCACTTAGGTATATTCAATATATATCCCTTAGTATTGCCAACTTCAGCCCTGGATTTTGCATTGTGTTAATTTAAAATTATGCACTGCACTGAGCAGTGTGTATTAATGAACAAAAAATACTACTCAAAAGAATTGGTTCCTAATTGAGCCTTGTCATCCTGTTTGTAGAGTTCTATTTGTGTCCATGTCTGGTTATGCAAGCTTGATCCCTGATCCTTTTGAATATTGTCTGTGTTATTTATTGACTGAATTTTCTTAACAAATATTTTGATGTATTTATTTTAATATTTAATATGGTATGACCTAATGTTATTTTGGTTTAGTTTGGAATATGCAGAAGCTGTTGGATTAGAAGATGGGGATGTTGCAAAAACAATGCAAGAAAATGGCATAAATGAAGATGTCTTGGATATTGATGAAACAGCTATTGAAAATCTTCAGAAGAAGTTGAGATCTCTAGAATCTTATGTGTGGGATAACTCAGTTGATCATCTAAGGTAATTTCACATTGTTTTGGAAAAATGTTAATGTTATTGTACATTCTAGATATTAGCCTTTGAATTTTAAATTGAATTAAAAAGTACAATCTTAAATAAATACGTTTTTTCCTTTTACTTTGAGGAATATGCATTGGTTGTAACCGTTAAACAAACACCAATAGTCATATAGTATTTCTCAGAAGAGAGGATATCTTGGTGGAGTTGTTAAAACTCCTTTCTTTAAATGAAACTCCACCAAAATGCTCCTTTCTTTAAATGACCTCCTTTATACTGCTCTTGTGATTATTATTTATACAAACAGGGTTTTATTTTATGTTGCAACCCATCTGGAAACAGCACCTCTTGTTTTGGCAATTTGGCATCACCAGGAATACCTTTGACATCCCTTTCACTTTAAGAGCCCCCAGCCGTATTCCCTCAGATTTCGGATTGACAAACGCATTGACGGAATTTTAGTTGGAGAAAGAGAGAGCAATTTGTTACTTTTCAATGTATTGCAGACACTACATTGGAAAGAGTGAACGCTTGTCTCTTGGCAAATGGTGGTAACTTTGGGCATTTTTTACTCAAAGGTCATTTTACTTTCTTGCACTTACTAATGTAAGAAGAGAAAGTATTGTAATTGTGCGCTGCAAAACAGGGGCATTTTTGATACATAAACTCTTATTGTCTGGCCCTGGTAAGGAATCAATAAGGATAAGTCCTTTTTCTAAACATAAAAAAAATCCTCTAACACATGGTGTAGCCACAATCCATCTTTTGTGCGTCCTTGATACCAAAAAATCGGTTGACGACAAAATATCTGTCAGTCTTTCCATCTCTCTTCACAATGCTAGCGCATAAACTATTCAGTCAATTTTCTCCAAAATTCCCAATTCTTAAGGTTGATGCCACAGACCCCAGAATTTGAAAACGAAATTTTAATTTTGGGAATTACTGTACATAAAGCCCCTGGAATATTTTCAAAATTTTCAAACCATTGGCTCCAAAATTTAATCAAAAAACTAGATGTTGAATAGTGCATGCAAATCTTGACCAGACAGGTTGAAAAGAATGATGCAGGTCTCAATTTTGTTGACTTCCCTGATTTTTGAAAATTGGGGGGGAAAATTAAAACTTCAAAATTGGAAGTAGAGATTTTTGTGTCAATGTCTGTTGTATAAAATTAGGTCTTAAAAAACATCATGTACTTTTTTTCCAGAGTTGTCTTTGCATTATTTGCTATTGAAATTCATGATAATCTCTCAAAAACAGAATTTTTTTAAAAAATATTCTTCGATTAAGTAATAAGAGATCGTAAAAAATTTTGTGTCAGTCCCGTTTCCAGGAATTGTTAGTTTTTTTTTTTTTTTTAATTAAAAAAATTAATTACAAAATTTGAGAGAGAATTTATGCCCCTTGAAGACTGTTGTACAAAATTAACTCTTTAAATAAGGTCATGTACATCTTTTTGAAAAAATGAGTAGTTTTTGCATAATATGTGATTGAAATTTACGAAAAAAAAATTCTTAAAAATTGCTACAAATATTTTCATTAAATTTTCTCTACATACGTAATAACAGACGGTACAAAATATGCCAATCCCATTTTCGAATATTGCTTGGTTTTCTTAAAAATTGAAAAAGTCAGTCTGTTGTATAAAATCAGCTCTCAAAAAGGTCCAATTGTCATGTACAATTTTTGAAAAAACGAGTAGTTTTTGCATTACTTCTGGTTGAAACTAATGAAAAATATACAGGTTTCACGTCAACTAAGGGCAACGAGGAAAATTGAATGAATATTATGAAAAATAACGAATTTAATATTAATTATAATTTTCTATTGAAAATGCTAATATTAAGACTATTTTTGTTTTCTTGCTCTTTTACCTTACTTGTTCTACAATGTGTATTCTCAGGGTTTTGATGTATGAGTTCATAAACTCTACCGATTGTATAATGGTTTTCATTGTTCATATCGGATACAAATCATGTTTAAAGATCTGTGATATTTAGGCCATCATTCATAAAATTATAATGATGTCTAGTTTAAGATATCGTACAACTGTAGAATGCAAGAAACACCACCTAGAAACTGCATATTTAGGTGATAGTATATCCAGGTAATTAATAGTTCATTAATTGATTTAATTAATGAAATGGTAATTATTTATTAATTGATTAATTCCAGAAGTAATATCCAGATGATTAATTTGGAATATTTATTCATTTGAGCATTTCTTTCAGGGCCTAGAGATCATTTTAATTTCTAAGATTTATAAAATTTATCTTGTTGGATAAATGTGCTGTGTTGCAGACTTTTATTTTTCTTTTAATTATAATATGTAAAATAAAGGTGGACTGTTGTTTGTTGTTGTTGTTTTCTCTCTCTCTCTCTCTCTCTCTCTCTCTCTCTCTCTCTCTCTCCCCTCTCTCTCTCTCTCCCCTCTCTCTCTCTCTCTCTTTTCCCTCACATACTTTAATTGGAGACAATCATTGGATATATGAATTCTGAAACACGTTGCTTCATAAGCTATGTATTGGATTCCATGGTCACCACACTTCGACCCACTTGGAGTAATTTTGCCAAGTATGGCATCTCTGCACTGCACCACTAGTATATTGTCATCTTAAGGAAATTATTTTTAATTATTTTTTATTAATTATTTCCAATAATTATTAATTCACTATTAATTTTTATTTTATTCATATATTTAATAATTTTATTAAGATTTTCTTATTTGTATGATTTGCAGATTCCATAATACTAATATTATATTATTATTGTTATAAATAATGAAGAGCTTGGCGGTAAAGTTTCACAAGATATCTTTTTAATTTCTGTCTGAGCCGACTTTTTAAAAATAATAAAGATTGTTATGTTGCTGTTAGTAAATCGATAAATCTGTCATAACATCCTCCCACATCATTATTATATTTTTGTTTCTTCAGCATCCTGGAAAGAATCGTCTAAAGAGACATTTTGTTTGATCGCTCCTGCCTCTGCCCACCCCACTCCACCTCACCCTGCGCAGATTCCTGTGTCTGCCCACTGTGTGAGCTGCCTATCTGCCTGCTTAAAGAGAAAAAGTTGTCGCAACTCATCTCCCCTGATGCTGTCTATACTTGCCAGCCACAGTTGTCTTGAAAGGAGTCAAATGCACATGGTTGCCAAATTGCCATACAAGAACAAGTGCTTCCAGACATGTTCGGGTTGCGAGTTAAGAAAAAGACCTGGTGTGTCTAAGCAGTCAGTGTAGAACAAATCACAATGATGTGTTTTAAAAATATATTTCTCAAATTGAGTCCCTGAGTACTTGATCAGTCTTGTTCTTTTTGTGTATCGCTGCACAGTGATAGGGAACATTGTTGGGGAAACTGTCATACCTAGGGACAAAGCAAGTTTTCAAGAAGTCTGTGAGAGAAATTTTGGATTGTTATTTTCTGTACATTGCTATTGCCATTTTCGATTATTCAAGTGAATGATTGTGTAGTGTGAACTGTTTTCAGGATTTTATGAGTTTAATAGATTAGACGAGTGAAAAGTAATAATTTCTGCATTTTTCTTTTATTTATTTTGTTATAACTACTATTATTTTACAAAATTTGAAGTAGACCTCCACTTACTAGCATAGAATGTGGTTAATTCAAGGTTTATACTTCGTTCTTACAGGTAACCTACAATTCACAGAAGCCATGTTCGTTCATAATTGCAAATTGTTGATAGATGATGTACCTAGGGACGTCCAGGTACATAAATGTAATATTAAATTGAATTAAATTGGTTTCAGGATGTAATCTGGCTTTGTCACGAATCAAAAGAAGCAACAAAAGGCCTCAACGACCAGCAGAATAAATTAATTTTTCATTGTTGTCAAAGATTGTAATGTCAATTTATTTTTCAGCAATAGTTCAGGTATAGGAAAGGATGAATCTGAAAACGTTAATGTGAAATATTTAAAAAATGCTTATATAATGATACACTCTTTCAAAATTGAGGAAAGTTCTGCAGCATATGAAGTTGCCATGGAGGACATAAAAGTTATGACCCCTTACCCATCTGTGGTTGATTGCTTTCAAAGGCTGCAAACATTTGTTTTTCATATTTTCTTTACAAGTTTTAATCTAGATTGAAGTCCTTTCTGTTTAATAAATGCTGTTATTATATCTTATGAAGTTGAAAAATGTCAGAACATTACCTCCAGAACTATGGTTGTTCTTAAAGGCAGCAAAAAATTATTTTTTCTTTTACTTGATATTTATTTATTATAATCTACGTTAGAGTCTCGTTTGTTCAACAAATGTTCTTGTGCTATTCTCTTCAAGAATACATGGTTTTCAGGTACATCAGTATGATGTACCTAGGGATACACTGTACATAAACAGATTATCTCAAAAAGAACCTTGTTGAATGTTTGTAAAAAATATTATTACTCACAAATATGCTCAAATGTGTAGCATTCCAAAGAGATGAACATCAACAATTTTACATCCAAAACAAGAGAGAAAAAAATTAAAATATGAAAAGGGTCCCAAGCTTATACAGTTTCCATTATGTTTAGTGAGGTGCTTGTTTTTTCAGATGCTCTTCATTTGCCAATCATCAATAATACATGAATCGGAATGTTTTTATATATGAATAGACAGTTGCACTGTATCGTGGATACAAATATATTGAAACTAAACAAAAGTGCAAAATAGACACGTTATGATAGTTAATTCTAAGAAGTCCGGAAAGAAGCACCTGCTTAGGAGATACAGTGCATAAATTGATGGGCACTGCAGTGCTCCTGGTCAGGAGGCACTTGGGTTCAAGTTCTGATCGTGGGGCACTGCAGTGCTCCTGGTCAGGAGGCACTTGGGTTCAAGTTCTGATCGTGGCAGGACTTTTTACTCAAGCCAGAAAGCTAGATTGAATTCAGCCACTGTGTGGAGGAGAATTCTAGGGGCTGGCTGTTCCGATCAATAGTTGTCTGTGATTTCTTCGATGAGAAACGAGCAATGTTGAAGTTGTACCCTCGAAAACAGGCCACGGGACGCACACAATCATTTCTTCCACTTCCTTGTCCTATCCTCACCTCTATACTGCCTCATGTCTGGAGCTTAGTGGGGAAAGATTACAGACACCTTCCATTAGGGAACATGCACTACTCTTATGGGACTAATGACCATAGCAGTTCGTGTGACTAGAAATCGATCAACAGGGAAGAAGCTACTGTAAAACTTGCCTAAACTCTTATCATATCTAAGAATATCAACAATCTAAGATGCTTGCAGATGACAGCGTTACCAATATAGGGTTAGGTATTTGCTTGAGAATCATAAAAAAATAGGTTGCTAAATTTATTAAGATATATTTCTCTTTCAATGAAAGCAAGATGTTTTCGTTAAATATAGAGAGTCCACGTTCTTTTTAAAAAGCTGAGAATTAATAAAATCATAATAGTTTTCAAACAAAGTTACTGCCTAAATCTGTCACCCAACTTTGGTAGAAGTAAATTTCAGTGTAATGTATCCTGTACTTCTAAAAGTATTACAATGAAATTTAATTTTAAGAATTTTAAAAAGTTTTATTTATTTGTTTCAAATGTGATATTTGTTATTATTATTAATTAATTATGCGAGATTCCTTTAGCACTACTTCTCTCCCTTTATAAGGTATCAATAGTTTCAAATTTTAAAAAAATGTGTTAATGTCCATGAAACCATTCAATACGTATTCATGCACCTGCTTTTGTCTTCATTTTCTTCAATTCAGTCTTGGCGAAAGATTTGTTTTAGTAGATTTCATTAATATGTTTTATATGCACTGATGTATGTTTTGTTTCTTTGTAGACAACAACGTGGTGCACTGATTAAGACACAAAAAGAACTTAAAGAGAAATTAGGTGCTGTTGAGGTAAAGGCTCATATCAGAAAAGGGGAAGATAAATGGAGACAGAATTGGTTAGAGTTACAACTACTCTTTCAGGAATTGAATTCAATAAACAGCAATGAAGATTATGTAAGTAAATGAAAAACAATTTCAATGTGGGCAAAGTGTTTTTGTGAGTGAATAATCTTTAAAGTGTTTTTACACCTGTTTAAGATTATTACAATTTATATTTTTCTAATTATAGCCAGGCAGTCAAGGTTTCTAAAAATCATGATTATGTCTTTTTTATCTTTTTGTACAAAGATAGTATTAAAAAAAATCATTACTTTTAAATTGTGATTAAAATCGAAACAAGTGAAATTATCAAAACCCAACAGCCAGTAGTATGAAGCTGTTTTAATTTCATGTTAGACTGTGACTCAGTGTAAATTTAAATGTTAATATTAAAGAGTTGTCATACTTTTTTTTTTCTTTTTTTTTCTTCTGATCCTTCTGAAATGAATATTTATTGTGCAGTAATGATCATTCTGACTCCAAGTCAGTACTTGGATAAATTTTGAATTGGTGTAATAAATTTGGCTGAATACTTTGAAGCACTGTAATCCTGCTTGACACAACCTGCGTAAGATTGAAATAAAATTGTTACATATGGTTTAAGAAAGCCCTATTCAGTCGGGCCCTAAGAGCTAGTAAAGTACCAAAAGTGTTAACAAAATTTAATGAAATGTGAAACCAGTCTAACATTACCCCCTTGTTAAACTTTTTATGTTAACATAAAATTAACCATGTTTTTATTATATATTTTCTTATTCTTTTTTTCACTTTCGGAACAAAGGTTTGTATTACCTTTTTATGATTAAAAAATTTTGTTCTTTTATTTAAAGAACTTATGAAATACGGAGTTCTGACCTTCATATTATTTTTTTATGTTTCTATGATTCTGATAGGACTTTCCATTTTCTGAAAAAGATCTGAATGGATTTGTGGAGCTTGTTACACAACACGTGAAGACAACCTGTAACTGGGTAAGATAAGAAAAGTATTTTAATTTAATTTTGTATTACTAGTAACGTATACCAGTAATTTAAGGCAATCTCAAGCAAACAGACTAAACAAAACTTATTAATTAATTGGATTGTTGGTGAAGTAGATACCTTTTTTTATTTTGATAAATAAATAGAGATATGTCAGTGTATCGTAGTGATTTTTAATTTCCGATCTAATGATCATTGTCGATCTGCGTAGCGGATCATCCTCAGAGCTTGCACTTCTGGGCGAAAACAGAAGTTCAAACAACTTGCCATGCATTTCATCGCCGTGTGCGTAGCGATTCATCGCGATCTTCATCATTTCGATCGCGTACGATCATTGCCTCAGAGCTGTGCAGCTTCTGGCCGAAAACAAAGTTCAAACAACTGTGTGTGTGCGCTCGAGAGCTGCAAGCTCTGAGGTGATCGCTACGCGATCCGAAATGATCATTAGTGGAATTAAAATATTGATACCTGACAATATCTCTATTTATTTATCTAAACAAAACTTGTGCTTAATACCATAAAAAATATGGAGTATAAGGTATACAAGATCAATCCTGATAATCAGAATGTATTCAGAAAAAACGTTGATTTAGTAAATTATGTTAGTAATGTATGTAACTACAAAATTGGGTAAACATGATGAAATATTGTTATGAAAATCAAAAAGAACAAAATGTTTTAAGAGATCATGATGACATAATAGTAATGAACTGTGACAAAGAAGGGCCTGCAGTTGCCATTTACAAAAATGAATACACCGACAAGGTTGAAAATTACTTTAAAGATAGGAATAAATACCAAATTGTCACTAAACCTAGTAATAATAAAAAAAATCAAATATACACAGGCTGTGGTGAAGAGGTGGTGTACATTTATTAATTATTACACTAGCCTGTCAATTTCAAGTTTTGTTTCTTGCCCAAAGTAAGAAATGTGATTTTATGTAACGTTGACGTGCTGAATCTGAATTTTCAAACCATTTACTTCAGTCATGTGAGGTTTTATTGGGTAATCACTTTACATGTGATTGTGATAATTACATGAGTTTCATCTAAAATGTTTTCATAATACTTTTTTATTTTAAAGAAAAAACATTTAGAGTACACAACTTGCTTAAATTAATGTATATGGTTGTTAATATATGTCACTAGAATGTTTTTACTTTATTTCATCTTGTTTACTTCACTAACGAAAAGTTTTACACAAATTTTACACCTGTTGATTTTTACTTGAGAAAGTTCTCCTTTCCTTTTTCTTTTGTTTGTCGTCATTTACCTATTTCACGGTTTACCATCCAATAATAGTCTGCAAGCATACTGATTCTCCACTGTCCTTGGTACCTTCCTTTCGCACGTCCTTGTGAAATTGTTCATCTTGTTCTTCACTCAAAAATCCTAGATTTTTGGGAAAATAATGTAGATGAGGAAAGAAGGAAATGCATTTTTATACTCATGTTACAACCATGTGTTCCTTGTAAAATTCAAACATGTTAGTCACAATGGTTCGGTAATTGGGATCCTTGTTACCAAGAAATTTTAAAACAACTTCACAGAAAGATATCCAAGCTGCTTTCTCCTTTTCATCTTGAGTGTTTTTAAATGCTTCATCTGACATCAATTTTCTTATATCAGTACCATTAAATATATATTCTTTTAATTGTACTCCAGATACTCTTGGGAATTTCTTTCATAGATACTTGAAACATTCTCCTTTTTCATTTAAAGCCTTTACAAATTGTTTCATTAAGCCAAGCTTAATGTGTAAAGGAGGCAGCAAAACTTTACAAGGACTCGCAAGGCTTTGGCACACAACATTCTTAGAACCAACATCCAAACTATCTCGAGCTGGCCAGTCTTTCTTAGTCCAGTGATCAACTCGTGCCCTCCTATCCCACAGGGAAAGAAAGTATGAAAACCAGTTGTTGACCCATTAGTACAGTAAGATCTATAAAACCACAAAACAAAACTTGCTGGTTATATTTACAGTAGTTCGCTCGCAATAACATCAGGTGCAAATTTGCTTATGATTCTTTGATGATCATTCAACAGGCATTGAACTAGAACTGTTGCCATTATGAAGGAAAACACCAGTTAAACTTTTTTGGAAGCATCAATGAACAGTTCAACTCACTTGGATCATAGTTTGGAAGTCCAAGTTTTAGAATAAGTTCTTTCACAAAATTGCTACAATAAGAGGTAGCCATCTTCGAAGAAAAATCATTTAAATTCTATTTTGCTTTGTCTGAACCAGTAAAATGATGTTTTTGGACAATGCAGATTTTTTCCTTCATGTTGTGGTCTAGAACCCAACAACTCAGCTAACTCTTTAAAAAGGGCTAGATTCCTTAAGTCATTTCAATCGTTCATCTTAAAGCACATCTTAAAGCTTAGACGATCCTGGTAGGTTGTTACTATCACTTGTCTCAATTTTCATTCACTTCCACATCAGATTCAGATGAAAACTTTTCTAGATTTTCTGGCCTTACAAGGATTGACACATCAGGCCAATGGGGGACAGGTAAAAAAGGGCCGATTGAAAATCTAATACTCCATTTGCTATTTGCTTTCCCTGTATCTGTATGCTTATATAGAGTAATATACGTAGTATAGGAAAAGTTATGTAATGCTGCGGAAAATCGATTTCGACATTTCAACGGAAATACACGTTTCAGGGTCCCCTGATATCGAAAATGTTGTTTTTCAAAAGTCCGTCCCTTCCGTCCGTCTGTAGTTTTTCAAAAACACAAAATTTATCTCTTCTTTTCTTAGGCAACATATGATTTGTTTTTACAAAATCCTCTGTTATAGCGTGTTAATCCTGTTTTACAAAATATTATACCTCTGCTTAGACAAAGTGTATTTCCCTTACATACAACAAAAGTAATGCGTCAATGGTAAAAGTACTTATTTTTACCTTGAAATTGTTTTATTTCAAGGTAAAAATACGTTTCATTCATGAGTCACGCTTCTTTGTTTCATTTCATGAGTCACGCTCGTGAAATAAAATAAAGAAGTTTACATGTCTGTCAATTCATCTTGGGACCCCCTTCCTTCAAGTCAAAATACAATCCAAGACAGGCTAATTTCCTTTTTACAATAAATATACTTTCTTATTGAACTTCAACATTCAACTCCACAGTACTCCACAACTAAGATGGGTTGTGTAAGTTTTCACAAAAAAAGATAAGAACGTGTGTGTCACTAAGGATTGTCTATAATAATGGCGAGGTTGCACGTTATTTCGCTCTACCTTCCTGAAGTGACTTCTTGGCTGTGTGCCAGGGTGCATGTTTTTGAGAATAACTTGTTTATTTTATTTTATTTTATTTTTTTTTTTTAATTGTAGACATTGCACGTGATACTATGAGAAACTATAAAACATTTTAAAAAATGTAGATGACCTTAACGAAAGAACAAAATATGTACAACAAATTTCATTTGAAGGAAAAATGTCTATCTTCAATTTTGTAGTTGTAGGAAGGTGCTGGAAAAAATTGAAACCTTTGCAATATTCGAAAATTCAGAGTTAACCTGAAAATCAGACTTATGCCGCCTTTATAAGTGCACTTAACTTTATTTTTACAAGAAATTTAAGAAACAAATTTGGAGCCATTTCTAAAAAAATTTTGAAAATGAAAATGTAAAAACGGGGCTTCATTTAAAGTACCCCCAACATTTAAAGAAAGGTTTTCAAAATCGAAGCACCTGGAGTGAAGGTAGATCTACTGAGGAATATCCATTTTGGAAAAAATCCTACATATGCTTTACACTGGTTAGGCACTGGCGGTGTTCACAGAGGGGTGGACGGACAGACATTTAAAAAAAGAAGAAAAAAAGGGAAAAAACAAAACACTCTTTCGGTATCAGGGGACCCGAAAACGTGTATTTACGTTTAAATCTCGAAATTGATTTTTTGCAATGTTACTTAACTTTCTCTCTACTGCATATATACATATGTATACAAAAAATGTAAAACAAGTTTATAATTAAAAATCACAAAGAGAGATTGCATTCAACAGATAGGCTAATGTTGCTTATGAGATTGGCTGCATAGATTGTGAATTAAAATACATAGTACAGATAAAAAGAAATGTAAAAACTAGAATTAAAGAACATCTAAACAGTATAGAAAAAATAACAGAAAGAAAGAAACTCCATTACTAAACACAGAATTGACCTATCTCACAACATTGATTTCAATATTATCAGAGTGCTTTAGCATAAAATTGAAGGACCCAATGAATACTATGACTGAATGCACCAACATCACTAAAATTTATTACAATATCAAGCTGCTCTGAAAATGGGACAAACATTTAAGATATTAATTGATTGCTGACTTAATAACTGTTCCGTCCCAGCACAGCAGTTCCTCCTCCTAACTTGAGAAGCTTTAACCGCATTTGTGGCCTGACGGTAGATGTCGTGATAGAGATAACTCTTTCATTGATTGTTCAAATTTGAGGACGCTTACGCATTTTTTGGCCTGTGCTTGGAGCAGAGGGAGCACATGGAATAGGGCTATCTCTACTAATGCAGTGTAATTGTTCTCAATAAAATTGTTGATATGTATAGATAACATACATAAGGTAAGTAAGTGGTTGTTTTTGTGAATTCTTGTAATTAATGTAGAAAAAAACTTAAACTCATGAAATTGTATGTATTTATTATACAATGGCATGGTAATAACTATCAAAAAATGTAATGTAACTTAATAGATATGAAGATGAGCAAACTCGCACAGTTGAAACAGAAAGAATAATGAAAATATAAAACTCGTGTTAATCTTTATAACCATTAACCTTCAGAAAATAAATTAATGGATAAATCAACAATGATTAATTTTTAATGTTTGTACAGTTCATTATTAAGTTTTAATATTTCAGATTGGAGGAAGCACATGTGGGGAGCTGCAAGAAAACAGAGAATCAAGTGTTGCTGTTAATAATTATGATGCAGAATCAGATATGTTGATGCAGCTAGTAATTGTGAAGCCTAGGTATAAGATACAAACGTTTCAAAGTGTGGGTGTGTGTTTTACATACGTGTGCATTCACCTGCACTCTATTGAAAGTAAAAGCTGAAATGTCAACTTCTCTTTCAATGTTATTTTCATTATTCAAATATTATTGTGTTTAATTTATTTGTCTTAAATGCAAAAGTGAAGAGTGTAAATTGAATTTGTGTATTTGCTGAAAAACGTTTAAACGGGGGTAGCAGAATAAGATACATAAATAGGAGTAAAAAAAATTATTTCGAAAATCGTAATTGACGTGTTAAAGAAACAAAACAAGAGTTTTTTCATCAGATTTATATCAGTTTTATTTGAGTACTTCATACAAATGAAAAAAGTTGTTTTTTAGCTGCTTATACAAGTTTAAATTTTTATCCACATTATACCTATGAATATTGACTTACATTGTCTTTACAATGATGTTTTGTGAATTTTTTTTGAAGAGATTATATCCGATTCTGACCCTTAAATAAAAATAAAAGTACAAATTTAAAAAAGGGGAGAAAGAAACAGTAAAACAAAGATTGTTTTCCTTTGTTTGTTAAGAATATCTCATGTTCTGATGCAGATCATAAAAGGGACTAAATATGAATTGTAGCCCTGTGAATTCTCTAGTTTTCTCAAATTTTAACCTTTTATCTTACCATTTACATCTGACAGCTCAATATAAATAAAACTGAAATTGAAAACTAAATTAATAGTTTTTTATTTATTTATTTTTAAAGATTTTGATAGCTTTTCTGTTTTCTATTTATGACAAAATTGTAAGAATAATATTGTAACCTATTGTAATTTGAATATTGAATGAATTAAGATTTTAACTAAAAGAAAATTACATAGTTTATAAACTCTAGGAGTTTATAAACAAACTTGTGCCATGTTACTGTGACAGGCTATTCAATGGCTTTAGTAAATTGTAATTATGAAAGAAGTATTGGTAAATATGTGCCTTGATGGGCGACAATGGATGTCAACCCAGTCATTGACAAAATAAGTTTAGAAAAAGGAAATGATAATAGATTAATAAATTTTAATATGACGAGGGAAAGTGGCTTAATATAATTGAAGAATGGACACTTAAATATACGAGATGGTGGTTAAAAGCATTAAAATTTAAGATACGATTAGAGACCAAAGAGTAAGGGTATTGATAGACAATCGGGCAATCAAGAAAACATGACGGTTGGTTAGGAAAGGAGGAGTGTAGTGCATGAAGAAGAAACTGGTTTTTGAACATTACTCTGCATCGAGGAACAATTGAGCTGTGAGGTATGAACTGCTGGGGAGATTCTTGCAAACTTGGGTAGTAATCGGATATCTTGTGCCGCAGACATGTTGAGGTGCGAAAGGAGGTTAATTTGAAATTGTAAGAGAGAGATCTCATGTAAAGTATTATTATGATTATTATTATTATTATTATTATTATTATTATTATTGTTATTTTTATTATTGTTATTTTTATTATTTTTTTAAGGAGGAGGAAAATTCTTTATGGATAACAGTGAAGCTGGTGATGTCAGACTCCCAACTAGGTTACTGCCTAAAAGCCTAACCTCCATCTCTTAAACCGTATTCTCTCCCACCTGGAAACCGTCGTTAGACACTTCTTCACACAGAAGATTGGCTGCTAGCAGATGCTCCACTTCCTCTGACTTAATTCTTTCCTCTCCATAATACTAACTAGGAAGTTCTCTATGGTTTTCCATTTCTCCTGCAAGCTCAGCATCATGTCGAACATGTTGTCTGGATTTATAACTTGTTGGAGGTTGACATTACAAACCTCTCATTCCGTGTCCCATGCCTTGCTCTGAAATAGTGTGTGTTCCACATCATCTATGTCTGCGTGACAGAGACTACATGTGGGCCTCTCTATGATCCTGAAATCGTAGAAGTATTTATTAAATCCCCCATGTCCCATAAGTGCCTGGGACAGGTAATAACTCACCTCCCCAAAACTTCAGCTAACCCATCTCTTGATGTTTGTAATCAATCAAGGAGTCCATCTGCCTTTCACATCTCCATCCCATCTTCCTTGCCATTCTTCAAGGAGCAACTTCCTTGCTTCTTCTTTAAAACTCTTAATTTGCTTGGGAGGGAGAGGACTGATTGTGCTTCCTTCACGGCTAGGTACATCCTTTCTTTCCAGTTCCTTAAATGGGTATGTCGAAAACCTTCCATGTCCCATTCCACCTTAAGTCAATAGATGGTGTGCTGGCTCATATCAGCACTGCGCAAGTAGACACTGTGTGGTAGGCACACGCCACCCTCAAGGTCATTCGTCTTTGTTCTTGGGCGTACTTGTGTCTGATAGCTTCTCTAGCGGACGCGCCCAGACTGGAGCAACACAACTGTGAGTGAACTATGCCAGATATCATTCTTCTCTTGGTTTCTCTCGGTCTACCGACGTTCGGTAGCATTCTTGCGATGTTAGCTCCTGTCCTCGCCGCCTTCTCTGCCATCACATTTATGTGGGGCCCGACGCTGAGTCTATGGTCTATTTTGACTCCTAAATATCTTATCTGTCGTTTCCAGTTGACTCTCTCCCCTCCCAATCAGAGGTCTGCAAGGTAGTGAAAGGCCCTCCGGTCGGTGATTAAGACAACTTCGGGTTTTTGCACTGCCATCTGTAGCTGTCGTCTGTCTAACCATCTTCTAACCCTAAACAGCGCTTCGTTCATTCTCAATTCGAGTTCAATGTCAATGCTGTGACTTATAAGCGTATCGTCAGCATAGCCTATGAGCTGTGTATCTTTCGGCTGGTCAATGCTTAGAATGTCATCATACAGGACATTCCATAAAAATGGCCCACGTCTCGACCCTTCAGGAACACTGCACGTCACATTCTCTTCTGTCCTAATACTGTCTACATAAGTTATCGTCCTATCATGGAGGTAGTCTTCAATAATCCTTATGAGATATTCCGGAATCATCTTGTTAACTAACACTTCAATAATGTCCTTCCACCTAGCGGAGTTGAAGGCGTTTCTAATGTCAATTGCCACGAGCATGCAAAATCCCTTCTCCTTGCCGACTCCTCTTCTGGCTGCGTCTAATTTATCGATTACTTCCAGGATGGCATCCGTCGCCGAGCGGCCTCTCCGGAATCCATATTGCCTGTGAGAAAATCATAAGTCCATCAAGCCTAGTGAGTAGCCCTCAAGCAGCTTGCCCACGGTGTCAAGGAGGCACAGTGGTCTGTATGATGACGTCTGATCTACCGGCTTGTTGCCCTTTTGGAGGAGTTTCCCTGCTCTACTCAATTCCTCTATCGTGAAGTAATCCTCTGCGTCAACCGTGAAGTCGCTGTCTCGTCCAGGAATCTCTAGTGGGAAAGTGGTCCCTGATAACTCTCCTAAACCATTGTGGATCATTCAATCCAGGTATCTCCCAGTCCATCCTGAATTTATTATTTACTATTTTATAAGCCATGTCCCATGGGTTGTTATCTATCTGTTCTAAGAGCTCTTTCCAGCATCTACCTTTACTTCCTTTTATTTCTCTTTTAAGCCGTTTGGACAGTTCTTTATATTGTTCCCTGGGATGCAGATTCGTCTTGGCCCTTGTCGCGATTCTTCTTGTTTCAGTTCCTTCGTAGTTCAGCTGTTTCCGGTGTTCACCAATACATTTGCGGTTTCCTCTTCGACATATACGTCTAGACATGGATGCGTCGCAAGCTGCTACCACTATTTCCTCCATTGCCTTGACCATATCAAGCGTTTCCGCCTCTTTCGTCCAACCCATGTTAACCAGCAACCTGGATTCTTCCAAGGAACGTTTTGCCTAGTCTTCATTCAATTTTTTGGGATTCCAAGGTGGTATTCCTTTATATCGCGTTATGACATGTTACAGCCCCTCCGTTAATGAAGTCGAATGCCATATGTACCGATGGTCACTCAGGGTTTCTTCGTCGAGCACTGACCAATCAGTGGTGCCTTTAGCTAGCTTGGTGGGGCTTATTGTCAAATCCAAAATAGATGATGCAGCTTCATGTTGAAAAGTGTACTCGTCCCCTGTATTTAAGATGATCAGATCATTTCTTGCAATGAATTCACATATGATAGTTCCTCTTCTATCGGAGCGCGTCTCTCCCTGTTCAGACGACTTACCGTTGAAATCGCCTGCCACTAATACCTCGCGCTTATGCGTTTTCAAGCTACCCTCCAGCTCATTGATATCTTTCTGTAATTTTTCTAGCGTATCATTCGGTGAAAAATAGCAGCTATAAATTCTCATATTACCCACTTCCAGCCATAGAAACCTGTATTGCGTTCTCTTGTGGTTTCTGATACTCAGCAATCTTATTATGCATTATTATGCCGGCTCTTCCAGTAGCATCCTTATACTACATGTCATACTACGTGTTTTTGTCGGTTGTTCGCTAACAATCGTCATGTCCACGTTTCTTTCAGTTGCAACTTGTACAAGTAGATCTTGTGCGATTTTCTCTCCTTCTTAGATTAACTTGTAGGAACTTTATTTAGTCGCTTACTTTGCTTGTTGATTTCGGCTTTGTATGAGGAGCATTTTCTGCTTCCTAGCATGTGGCCATCATTTAGATTTTTATCCTTGCAGATGACACATTTGGATGTCTTGCTGCAGTCTTTTATCTGATGCCCTGTTTCTCCGCACTTGTAGCATGTATTTCTACGGTCAGGGCCCGAGCAGTTGGTGGATATGTGTTCAAAGTCTATGCATTTGAAGCATCTTGTTATTTGTTGCTTCTCACGCATCTGGTAGCTGATCCATCCTATCTTCATTTTATGCTAGAGTTGCTTATTTGTTCGGTCGGTGTGTCTAGGATCTTCCCGATTGCAGCCGCTACGTCATTTACTGAAACAGTCTCGCCAATATCTCTAATTTCTACTAGGGTTTTTGGTGTGAGTGTTCTAATAATAATGATAAGAAGAAAAAGAAGAAGAACAACAACAACAATAATAACAATAACAACATCAGATGTTGTGGGACACAGCAGATGACCAGATAGGCTTCCAAAAGTCCTCTATTTGTGCCTTTGAGGGAAGCTTTGACTCTTTCATATCATTTACAAGCCCTTTGCCCTTTGACATATTCCTGTAGAATGCTTTCTGGTTTCTGTTAAAGAGAATTCTGTTGCTTCCTCGTAGTGCAATTCCTGTAGCGTCGAAGGCGTTTTGTTAACGTCAAAAGCTTTTGTCGTAGGGTGTCAAGATGTTCTGTTATTGTTGAATTCAAGGGCTCGTGCTTTGTATGTATTTTTGTATTGATAAGGGTGTTATTAACCTTTTTTCTCAGTTTTTCTGAGGTATTTCCATTTTTAAATTGTGAGAGTCTCCCAATATCTCTCCTAGTGCTTTCTATAAGATTCACCAGCCGTCTTTCCCAAGGTGGCATTCTTTTTTCACTTCGATCATTGTGGGCAGTTGCTACGTGGCTGAAAAGCTTGGTACCGTTACATCTTGAAGCCACAACCACAGCACATTAAATTGCTGTGTGTACTTCTTCGAAAGATGGTCTTTGTTGTAGATGTTGTGGCAGTACTTTCTCATTCAAGATGCTGATTGCTCTTGCTAATTTCTTTGAGCAATTTTGTCTGGGAATGAAATAGCAGTTCAGTGGATCAGTTCCTTCAAATTCCGCAAGTGCGACTGCAAATTCATTGCGAATTTGCACCTCTTCTCTGCTCTTATCATCATACTTTCTGATATGCTTGTCCCATTGTCATCCTGAGTTTGCACAGCTGATATCTCCACTGCCCTCAGATTACTAGGTTCTGAGGAGTTAAGCATGTTTCTCACTTCTTCCTTGATTGCTTCCAAAACTGGTGCAGAGAGGAGATTTTTCTGAACAATTGCTGGACGCTGATTCGCTATTCTTTGCTCACTAACTTCAGAATCAGGGAAACTGTGAAGAAATCTTTGATGTAACTTTTGTCGGTAGGTTGTAGTGTCAGTCTCCATTTTGGTAATGGTGTAGTATTCACGCATGATGAAAGTATTTATTTCTATAGTCCACTTCATCCTTCTGCGTTGCCTGCCTGCGGCAGTGGTCTCTGGAAGCAATAAATTGCTTCTCTGGGAAGCACTTGCGGCAGGTGCAGCTATAAGTGGAGATGGATCTCGTATTTAAAAATTTATCGCTCATCTGGAGTTTTCAGATATAACTCAAGGACAGAACATCATGTATGGTGAGAAGTTTTTGCTCCAGTGCACTCACATTCCTCTTCAATGACTGAGAGAAAGCACCTTGCATACAATATTGGTGGTTGCCAGTAACAACGCCTTCTGTGTGGTTCTGAAGTGCCATTCATTTAAATGGAGTTTCTCTTTTAAAATCCTCCAATCTTCATCAACAAGCCCATTAGTTAAAATAAATTTTTGGATATTGTTGTTGTATGCATTGTATTTTGAGTAGTTCTATTGATAGCCAGCAGAGGGCAAAATTATAAATATTTTCTGGAAAAAAAGAAGTATTTAATTTTGTATAAGTTCTCACAATTCACAAGAATGAATAATCCCCTCTGTAAGATTTCGGAGAGTCTGTGCAGGTAGCCCTATTGGCCCATAAATATTAAATTCTATTTGCTGTGAACAGAGGAGTATGATTAATATTATTATTATTATTATTATTATTATTATTATTATTATTATTATTATTATTAAATTGATGCCATTTTTGTATTAGTATGGGAACTGTAGACTTCCCACAGCTCAATAATTTGGTTTTATGAAATTATCAGTAAATAGAAATTCAAATTTGTACATCATATTGTCATAAAGTAAGATCATAAAGACTATTAATTAATAAGTTATAAAATTAAACCAAACCCCTTTGTAACATTACAAAGAATTTTAAATATTATTTGTAATGTTAAAGTATACGTTAAGTAGTCACTATGTGATGCAGTCAATCATGTTCGTGATTTAGGCAGTAGATTTTGTAAATAAGTCAGTTAGTTCTATATCACAATGTGCAGATTTACCATTTCCATGTAAGGCGTAATATTTAATATTCGCGTCGTCTAGTTTAACCTCTCCAGATGCAAAACATCGTTCATCCACTTCTATGATGAATGTCACACACATCTCATCTACATTAAACACATTGAAGGGCTTGGATTGATTATCATCTACTTTAGTATAGCAGGATTCAAGAAGCTGAAATTGCTGTTGTAACTGTCAGAATTTCTATCGATATCAGAACCATCATCTCAATCAAGTTCGATGATCCATCTTACTCATTACATGCTAATGAGGTCTGGAAATAGAATTAATTGAAATGTCTTTTCAGAGAACTGTTACTAAATAAAAATATTGTTTCTTGTGCTTTTCAAACATTGAACTAATTAATATTCCTTCCAAAATTTGTATTCATTTTTGTAGTGATGAAGGTTTTTATACTGAAAGGAAATCCCTATATTTAGACAACCCCTGTATTTTAACTTGAAACTTGGGGGGGAGGGGGGGGGGTACATCCGAAAATGAGATGGCATTTTCTATAACTTGAAATTGTTTCCTACTAGGTATTTGAATTTTTTGTTCATAATCTGCAGGCAGCTTCAGTGATAGGGAAGTTTTTCAGGGTTGCATACATTATGTTTTAGTAAGAATTCAGGGAAACTTACAAGTATTACTCTTGAGATCATTCACAATATGCGAGATGGCATTCATGATGTCATAAGTTTAAAGGTCCCTACCACGAGTGTAGTGTTGACGTGCAATAAGCAACGTGCGTCATAGTATAACTCAGTATCTTATGCAAAAAGACAAACTTTGGCTGTTCCGAATAAGATATAAGACGTGTTAAACTACGATGCTCATTACTTATTGCTCATGTGACCTTACTATACGGTCAATCCGTAGTAGTTACGTAAATAACTGACTATTTCATAAACATATCCAATAATAAAAAAGTGTTTCTATTGCAAATGGCTTTTCTTTGTGAAGTAAACTTGTACTTAACCAGTAACAACATCATATTGTTGATATTGCATTTTTCTTTGTACACGAATTTTTCATCATACGCATAGATAAGATGACCCCCAATTTTTAAAGGTTGAAAACGGGTAAAAAGACTCTTCTTATTTTTGGTATACGGTATTTGTTTTCTATTTTTCTCTTCTTTTTTGTTGATTGTAAGGGCCAATATCAGTTACAAACGTCTGAAAAAATTCTCAAAAAATCTTTATCATCTATAGAAAATTGCAAGAATAATTAAAGTCAATATTTACAGGCGTAATGATTTTAAAGAATTTAATCATACATATAAGAAGCTAAAAGCACATGCTTTATTTATTTATTTTTCATTTGTACGAAGTACTCAAGTTAAATTGACTTAAATCTGGCAAAAAGCTTCTTTTTTTACACATCATTTACAATTTTCAATATAAAATTGTAATTTTTGGGGGGGTATATTTGCCAATTTTATTCTTTTGCCCCCTTTATTTTTAAGTGAGTTATAAGTTAAAAATTTATTGAAACGTAAAGAACTATTTGTAATTTCAACAACACTATAGTGTAATGGGAAAGATAAATGTGGTATATAATTCAGTAATAATACTGGGAAAGTGTAATAATTGTATGATCTTATTGTACATTGAAATCTGTTTTTAGAAACCTGCAGTTAGGTTGCTCATGACTTTTAACTACTTGCTACTACTTAAATAAAATAAAATTATAAAAATGATTTATTGCTAAGAGTTATCCCATGAATTAAATTGTCAAATTTAGTACATTTTATTGAACCACAAAATTATTCTTTAAAAATGTATGAAGGAAATTCTTTCATATATTAAAATTCAAAGCCTTTTTGATCAGTTTTGGATTCTGGCATATTGAGTAGAATAGGATTCTGGAATCTTTGCAGCAGTAAAATTTAACAATCAACTGGCTAGTTATTATTTCACAGAATACTAATAACTGGCCATGTGTCAAATGTTATGAATTATTACATTGTTTTCTTCATATTTAATTTTGGTGGACTTTTATCTAGATTGAATCGTGCTCAGTACAGTAGTCTTCAGGGTAAAGAGAATGAACACATTGGACATAACGAAAAACTGCTGAGGATAGTGGAGCTTCAACTACAAGATATCTTGAGGTAAGGTTTTATTTCATATGGATTGGGTGGTAAATGTGACTGGAAGCCAGTGCAAAAAGTAGTAAGAGATGCCCTGGAGCCTGGGGAATTAGATCCACGGGTTTAGATCCATGGTTAGTTTGGATTTATTGAGTCAGAGAACAGTAATGAACTCTATGTGATGTATGGGGGAGAATTACCTTCTGTGCACATTTTATTGAGTTTCAGAATCCTTTCCCAACATTTTAACTACAAATAGTTAAATAATAAATAAAGTTTTTCAAAAAATGCAAAGTTTGCAACTTTTGAAATCTAAGATTTTTGCTCTCAAGTTATTGCAAACTTGAATCAACAAACAAACTGCATATTTTTTTAAATTTTTGTATTGTTAACAAAATAGTACTCCCCTCTACTGTTACCACTACTAGCAAAAGGTGAAGCTACGTTTATGTCCAGAAGCAAAATAAGAGGCCATGTCAGCATTTGCTCAGTAGATCTCGGAAACGCTACAAAAAATCGGACACTGAAGTACCGGACATTGTTCCTGAACATAAGTACATTACTTGTTTCTTAGAAGACACTTGGACCAGGCTTAGACACGCCAGGTGGAAAATATTACAATTATATTCTCACTTTATGCAGCCACTCCTATAGCCTGAAGAAAGTATAACTTTTTATGATACATTGCAGAAACATCTGAATTCTGTGAACTAGACTGCATTATCAGGCAGAAGATTTTAATGCAAAAATTGAGAACAGTCGGTTGAAAAAATAATAGGATGTAATAAAAAAAAGGTCTCTGAATGAAAATGGTAAAAATGGTAAAGTTGATTAGTAATCATTGTAATGAATTATATCACAAACAGGTTTTTCAAACGCCAAGGTACACAAATATATGCGAGTATCCTAAGGCACAAAATTGATTATTGATTATAACTTAGTAAATTCTAAATTAGCGCCTCTTGTAACCAATACAGGAGTTTACTGAATTTTTGACATATTCTCAGATTACTTTATGGTAATAGTATATAAATATTTCTACCAAATGGATAAAAAAATTAACAATCATAAAAATAGTGTGAAAAACCCCTATTAGTTCCTGATTATTTCAAAATCAATTTATTACAACAAGACAGTATAAGGAAATGATACAGCAAACTTTTATTGGACTACTTGAATCAAAAATGTAAATCATGAATGGGAAGACTTGAAAATGGTCGTAACAAAAGCTGCTAATGAAGTACTAGATAAAATATTCAGAGGCAAAAGGAAGAAAGCATTTAAAATTTGGAATCACAAAATTGAAACACTAATTGAAGATGAGAAAAAATATTATTTATGATAGAGTTACAATCTGACATAGACAAAATAGCTAGCCAACAAAAATGCACTATAGTTAGAAGAGAAGTGAAAAAATTAAATAGAGAATGTATGATGTATAAAGATATATTAATGGAATAGAACATGATGTGCGATTAGAGAGGAGAGTAGACCCAATTAAATACAAGGAACTGGAGGAAGTAATCCACTCATTTAAAAACAGGAGATCGAGAAGTGACCGACTAAATGTAGAAATATTTAAATATGCACCTTGAGATTTAATTTAGGTACCTGTGTATACTAAATGCGTGTTGGAATACCTACAAAACCTCAGATAAATGGAAGAAGGCAACTATCCACTCAATATTCTTGTGAGGACATGTGAGTGACTGTAAGAGAATTAGTCTCCTGAATTCTGTATACAAAGTCTATGCTATAATCTTCACAAGAAGGCTAAATAAAATATGAAACACAAAATGGATTCCATAAAGTGCACTCATGCTCAGATTGTACATTTGCTCTACAACAACTATTTGAAAAAAGACATGAATACAATCTACCTATATACATCAGATTTTGAAAAAGCTAATAATAGTCTCTAGAAGCAAATTATTGTCTGTTATCCAATTAAATGGATTCTCAAATAACATGATAAATATTATCTTAAGCCAATATTCTAAAACTAATATGTAGGGACAAGGAAACAACGGAATGCTAGATTAAAATCATAAGTCAAGGTGTCAAACAGATGTCGGATGTCACCAACTCTTGTTTAATACTCAACTTTACTTTAATAACATTGACCATGTAAATCATGTAAGAGTGGTAAGAAAATATAATGTATCATTTTCAAGTGAATAGCAATCTTTTTAATTAAAGTTGATATGATTTAAATCATGTAATTAAAATCATTGATATAAATCATGATTATAATCAAATGATTATTTTAAAAAAATCAATATTTATTATTTGTAATATTTGACAATGTATTTGTATTTTAACTCTTTGTAAAATAACAATTACTCAGATAAAAATACTTAAATTAATTCCAAAGTTGATATGAAGAATATATTATATTTCTTTATAATATACAAAACACAATTGCATAAATTTCTCTTTCCTCAAAGTTCCTTTGTAAGTTGAGAAATTAAAAATTAACCTACTTGTGAAACAAATAAAAATAAACAATTTGTAGAAGTGTTATATACTAATAGACTTATATGATCAAGTAGTAATGACAGTTTTTATCAAGTATTTTATTGTCTTTAAAAAGAACTAATTCAGCAGCAATACTGTCCTAACACACACTGAGCTAGTTGAGAAAAACACGTTTAAAGCTTCAACGGTATCCATAATTCTAGATTAAAAAAGGAATTTTAGTAGTACTCATTTAAAAAACAAGATGAATATTGTTAAAATTCATGAAAACAGTACATAATCTTTTTTAGTTTTAATAATATTAATCTCTCTCTTTATGTGTATAGGGATCAAATTCCATTTTAAGTGGGAAGTATTCTTCTCATAGACCATTAAAGGGTTGAAAAGTGCACGAGTAACAACCATTATACCTCATATTTTTTAATAACAGGATAACTTTTAAATAGAATTTCATTATTCAAAAAGTGTCTAACATTGTTTAAAGGTTTGTGATGAATTCAGTTGGTTTCAACAATAAGTACTAATTGATTAGGGCTGTATTACACATAAAAATGGTAACATTTCTTTGAATGAAGAATGTCTATTTTCTAAATCCTGCTGTGGTCAAGCAATCATGGTGCCACAAGCTTATTTGGTAATGTGGACTCAAGAGAAGTGTTTCATTAGCGTAGCATAAGTAACTCAAATTCAAAGATATTGTGTGGTAGAGTGGTATTGCACTGGACCCCTCAAATATATATCTTTACTTTTTTAAATAATTACACGATTTACAATAATTAAATGATAAATTTAAAAACTGATGTTTTAATAAATGGTTTTCTTCTTTTAAAGTAATTAAGGAGAATCGTTAAATCTCTTTAATGATTTTGGCTTAAAGTGAAAACATTGAATACAACTTTAATAAATCTTCAACCTAACTGAAAAAATAGACGTACTTAGAAAGAAATGACATGTTCTTTTAAAGAGAAGATCGAATGCTAAAAATCCTCTACAACCTGAATGGAAACAAGTAGGGACAGACCAGTTGGGGATGGAAGGACTCTCTTGAAGATGGATCGTGCCAAAAGGCACACTTCCATGATATTTCTTCAAAATTGATTTTAAAAACTGCATTATAGAACATTAACCAAAATGTTTTTGGATTAAATATATATAAACCTAAAACTGATATAGAGTGAATGAAAAAAAGCTGTAGATTACAAATATCAAGATTTTCACACAGGATCTTTTACATACAAAGGAAAGATTTCTTTATCTCTTAATTTATTCTTCTAAAGATATGTTTCAAGGAAACACATTTTTCCACATGTGAAATCATGTCTAACTCAATGTGTCATTAACTCTTTTTTTTCTCTTCAGTGAATTTTAAAACAAATATTTTCCAGAAGTATGAAAAGTAATTTAAAACTAATTATAATTGAACATGTTAAAACTGATCATTTTGTTGAATGACAGGATGACATTTTCAGAATTATTAATTTGACGATTTTAGTTTAAATTTTATTGTGTCTAATATTTTCTGTAAAAAATATTTTGTTATTTACCCTAAATTGAATTATCATTTCTTTTCTTAGCAACCCAGTTAACGAAGACCTGGATACAAAGAAATTGGAGTCATACTATTCTGATATTTTAAATTTATCTGATAAGCAAACAAAGCTTGAAATTAAAGAAAAAGGAATATTGCACGTTCTTGAGTGCATCAAAGCACATCGAGAGACTTGCGTAGCTGCTTCTAAGACGTGTATTGATATTCTTCAGAAACTGCAAGTTCTTGTGGACCTTATGTATGTTGTGAAAGTTCTTTGGGATCAACCACGTGATGCTGTACATCAGTCACTAGTATATTGTTATGAGTATTTTCACCAAGAAATGTCAAACATGAAAGCGAGAATTGTAAGTTTTTCTTTGATTTACAAACGCTTTACAAGATTTTTCTTCCATTGTAGTATTTTATTTGCCCATTTACCTGAGATTATTGCAAAGTAACGTAATACAAAGTCTTGTACAATGTGTGTACATAGATGTGTGTGTGTGTTATCTATCAATGTCTCAGGAATACATTTGCAAACCATTTGTTAGGTGTTTTTTATTTTATTATATATAACACACACACACACACACATCTATGTGTATATACAGCAGTCCCTGGCCATATTATTAGACGCACCCTAAATTTTCAATAAAAATCACGTTTTTGCAACGAAAAATGTATTTTTTTATTTCTAACAAAATACATAAGTAATAATTGAATACTTACAATACAAACAAGATATCATATGCAAAATTATGACTATTAGTATAATATATACACTAATTTTCATAAAAAAAACTTATTTTCCCAAGGAGGCAAATTTTTGTTGTTATTTCTTCCTTTATGATTTCCCTCTTCATGAGCTCCCAAACATTTTCTATTGGGTTCATATCTGTTGAATTTTCTGACCATGGTAACACAGGAACATTTTTCTCTAACAGAAATGATCGAACTGTGCGAGCAGTATGACTTGGAGCCCCATCTTGCATAAAAACAAATGATTCTTCATTTGTGAACCATTTCTGTAGTTGATGCAGCAGTCGTTTCTCCAATACTTGCTTGTACTGGTCTTGTTTCATGATGCCCTTGACCAAGTACAGACGCCCAGTGCCTTTGCCACTGATCACTGACCAAATCATTGCCTTGACTGGATGTTTCAGTCTGGATGATACAATCTGAATGATACTTTTCACCAGGGCGCCTTCTCACAAATTGATGTTTGCTAGAATTTCGAAAGTGCATTCGTCGCTAAAACAAACCTGAAATACAAGTAAATGACATTAGAATTAATTTTGGTAGCCATTTATAATTATGAAAAAAGCACTAGACTAAATTTTTACCGATTTCCAGAAGTCCAAATCTTTATTCTTAACGTTCTTAGCCCGTGCAAGACGTTTTTCTTTCATACCAGCTGTTAATCTGGGTTTGGGGGCTGGTCTGCAAGCTTTAAAATTCATTTGTAGTAGTGTACGCCTTACTGTCCTTTCAGATACACAGATTCCACTACTTTCCAATTTAAATTTAATTTGTTTAGTAGTAGCAAACCGGTTTTCATGGCAAATCTTCCTCAAACATCTCTCAGATCTTGGTGAAAATATTCTCTTCCTTCCACATGTGTTCTTCGTTCGTGGGGATAATTCTTTACCAAGGACAATTTTTTTCTTAATTCGCCGAATAGATGGCTTGGATACGTTCAACCTTCGAGATATCTCACGATTTGAATAATTTTCTGTGTCGACAAGAGCTTTCACTGCTGCGATCTTCCGATGAGACAAATCACTTGCCTTTCCCATTATTTTTATTCAAAACTCTCAGTTTTTAGTATACATTAATTCACAAATTTTAAATAAACACGGCTATAACTATTTCACAAACTAATAAATGGAAAATAAACTATCTTCATGTAACAACACTCTACTCATGTCACCCCCTTGTTCTACTCAACTCATGTAATTTGTGCGTCTAAGTAACAATGAAGTGTCACAACAATGGTACATTATGACAAATAATGTGTTAATTATTAGAAAAAGAAGCTTTGTTTTTATTGATTGATTCACAACTATGCCAGATGTAATGTACTGCAATAAGAGACTTCAAAACTTAACATTTTGTTAAAAATTTGGAGTGCGTCTAATAATATGGCCAGGGACTGTATATATATTTAAATATGAAAAGCTCCTTTCTCTAAATGTAAAAACATATTATGCATTATAAAACATTTCATTTTTATTGTCAGTGAAGTATAATTCTATTCATTTTAGACAAGTCTTGAGGAACACAAGAAGAAATTTGAAATGCCATTAGTTGAAAAAAATGTACATCCTCAAATGCTACAGATATTGGCTAAGAAATACTTTCCTACAGAGGAACAAAGTTTGCAAGATTTCATTACCAAATATGAATATGAGCTGGATTTAACTATTAGTGAGAAGAAAAAAATTTTAATTGGCAGGTTTGTTTCAAATTAACTTACAAAATATGATAACTCATTTAGTGCAGTGTTTTAAAATTTAAATTAATTTTTTTAAAAAAATGTATTTATTTAGTAAAGTGCAACTATTAGAAATTGAAAAAGATATATCCAGAATTGAGGAAGATCTAGATTTCAATATGGAGAAATTGTCTCCAGTCTCATTGGGATTTACTGCATCACTTGAAACATTGCAGACCAGAAAAGATGAGAGGGAAGATTTAAATGTAAGTTATGAGTGAATATAAGGAGAACCAAAGAGATGCAATATATTTGAAGGACTTAGTGCACTAACAAGATAAGCCTTACCAGTTGCAGGAAGTTTCTTTTTTGAAAATATTTATGTGAAGTGGGGGACTTATCTTGATACTGGTCCAACCCAGAGTGTATTATTAATTCTAATAGTTTGCATTGTTCTGTGTAGACTTCAATTGCCCTAAGTCCTAGGGAATGGAGGCGGCGATTGCTTTGGGTGTACTTTCTGACTGACCCAAAGAAACTTCAAGATATGAAAGAGGAGTTAGAAGGACGGGCTGGAAACATTTCACCTAGCCCTCCTTCTTTTGTCAACAATTTGCCACGTTTTGCGTCCACCCCCAAGGCTGAAGATTAACTTGTTTCGAATATTTTTAGAATTTTTTTGTCTCACTCATTCCAATAAAATTTGTAATGTAATGAAAGTTTGTATGATAAATGTAATAAAAATATGTTGTGTGATCTGTAATACACTGTCTCTGCCGGAAGGATGGGAAGGGACACGTCCAACTCCATATTTTCAAAGTTCATGTCATAGTATTATTTTTCTCTTTTTTTTCTATAGACTTTCAGTAGAACTTTATAACAATGATATTTATTTATTATATAACATTCAGACTGATACAATAAAATTGCATACACAAAAACTTTGTTCTTTAATTTTACAAAGTTGAAAATGCACTGTGAAAGTTAAAAAGGCATACATGTTAAAAAAGTTAAAAATGCAAGTCGTATTATGAAGATGCCTCCAACCTGGTGGGTAGATGTTGGTTTACCCCCTTAACATCTAATGATGATTTCAAATAAACACATTGCTTGCTACTATAACTCTCTGACCACTATTGCTGCAGCAATCGCATCCTTAGCTGCCATTCTTGTTTAGTAATTTTAACTTAATTTTTGTAGTGTGGTACTGAATTCATGAATAAATGCAACATAATCTGACCTTTTCTTAATATATCACATGCACATCAATGAATCATCTTTGAAAAAAAAATTGGTTGTGATGGAAATGAAAATTCTGAGGTTCTAGGATTTAAAAACAGTAGTGTTAATTATCTAGGCTAATCAATGCCAACCCGATAATCATTGCAAATTCTACACTGTAATATTGGATGTAGGAACAAATTAAGAGGAAAGAATCGAACAATTTCAAGGAAAAAGTGAACCAACGTGTGCACACCTTATAAATGTAGATTTAAAGAACTCAGTTTCAGAATCTGAACTACAAAAACAGTGATTAAGTATTAAAAGATTGTAAATAAAGTAAATTTTTTATTTTTAATGTTCTATGGTTGAGAAACACCAGGATGTTCATTGTATAAAATTATAAAATAAATCCTTAAGTTTTGTAATCCTTTTATTTTCAACTCTGAAATTTTTTACCACCAAAACAACCCAAATTTATATAAGAAGAAAGTATTTGAATATCAACGTTTTACAGTACATTACATACCTGTTTAACCTGGATCAGTTTTGAAGGGGAAAAAAATAGATTAGTAATAGTAGTAGAAAAAATAGATTAGAAAAGTATTAGTTGAAGTTTTGTTTTACAGATGATAAATTGCTATTCTCAGTAGGTATATTACTCAAATTCAGTAGCTAGTGTTATTGCCCTCCTGCCAAACCTCATTTCCTTGACCCCCACAGAGGGAAAAGGGGGATGGGAGGGAGTGGCCCCATGACAACTGCATGGTTAGTGGACTAGACTTGTGAATGGGACTTATTTAGGTCTGATTGACCAGTGACGGCAGCACGTGTAACACAAGTGTCAACTGTGTGCTGGCTCCGAAAAGAGAAGTGAGAACATGTATACTTGTCATGCTTGTCAAGGTTTGTTCATATATAAGAGTTTGGAACTGAATTTTCAACTGTGAGATGCAAAATAAATGAGAGAAGTTGCAACCCATTTGGTGAACATGAAAATCAAATATGAAGTACAGTAGTGTCGCTATGAATTGAATTTTCTTATTGAACAAGTTACTTCAATTACCAAAGGTTAACATACTTTATTTTCTCAAAATCAATATTAAATGTTTAGAAGCAATACAACTTAGAAAACATTATTAATATTAACTTACAACATTTAAAAAAAGTAGTTCCTAAACTTACAATTAACAGTGGCCAACAAAAATAAATTTAAATAGAATTGATTGTGAATGACTGTCAAAGTACAGCAGCTGTTGGAATAAAACATCTAAAACAATATGTAATTGCAATCATTTCAGGTTCAATGTTAAAAACATCGAATTGTAATTTAAAATAACAGACAGATTGTTATAGATTTGAGCCTTAGTTTTGTTATACATTTTATTTATGCCGATCCGGTGGCCGAGATCGCTAAGGCAGTAGTGACGTAGCGATCTCGTATCGGAAGATCGCGGGTTCGAGTCACGCCTCGGGCATGGTTGTATTGTGTTCGTCCTTTCACCCCCTATCATCCATCATCCTCCATCTCTCATTATCACCTTTCTGAATAACATTCAGAATTGTAATTCGAGGATTTATCCTCACCTCAAGGTGATACCTTCGACAGTCGACCATGAACAGTAAAAAGTGAAGTGGAACGACTCAAGTGGTCAAAGTTAATAATAATACATTTTATTTTCAACAAAGGCCTTTTCGGTCGCATTGCGGCCATGTTCAGTACTACAAAAAATAATTTCCAAATTACAAATAAAATATAATCTATTACAGAGTATTATTATGAATAAAGATAGAATTTAAGCAAATTAGAAAAATTGAAATATAAAATGGGAATCTAATTATGATCAAGATTACATGAAATAACTCTTGTACTTTTCTCAAGTGAAGTAAAATTAAAATGGTCTTGACAAATAAATAAGTAAATAAATAAAATGAAGATAATCAAACATCACAGAATATTATTATGAATTAGAGTATAAGTAAATTAGAACAATTTAAATATAAAATGTGAAAATTGGAACCTAATTTTGAATCAGTGATGTAACAAATGTATTATTCTCAAGTGAAGTGAAATAAAATTATATAGTCTATACAAGTAAGTAAACAAGTAAAATTATGATCAAACTGCCAAGCCGATTCTGAGGTGGAATGGGGCCTCCGTTCAGAGAAGTCAGCGACGGTCAAGGGCATTTAGCTATATTTAAAAGAAAGCTCTCAATGGGCAGAGGCAGAAGGCGGAGACGGCGCTCGCAAGGGCGCTGAGGCCGTCCGCCCCGCGCATCCTACGCGAGACCGGCAAAGCGGGGAACAGCGACGTGCACAGGACCTTCCACAGAAGAAAGGGCCCACATCACTTCTCCTTCGCCTTCCGCGCACTGCCCCTGCACAGGCTCTCTGAGCTCTGCGACGCGGGGGAGCAGCAAGTGCATGGGAGGGGATCGCCGCTCACGGGTGCCGGAAGCCGCGCGGGCGGCGCGGAAACGCGTTCCCCAGGCCAGCGTCGCTTGAAATCGAAGACATCGCGACGCCACGGACGCTTGAGTGAAGTCGGCGCCGTGGCAAACCTAAGAAAGTGTTCATAGTGTAAATAGTGTTGTGAAGTGTGCGTGTTTGTATAAAAGAACGAATGAATGAATGTGTTTGTAAATATATGTGTGAATGCGTGTGAGAATGGATAAAGAAGACATAAGAAATATATTCTAGCTAACCCACCTACACCCACACAACTTACCACCTTCACAGCAGCACGCATGAACCGTAAGCGGGTTATCAAGATTTGGCTCGTGAAGCGAGCTTAAAAATCTAGGGAGCAGGGTCTTCTGGGTGCGAGAAAGGTTTGAACCCTTGACACAATTAAATCGCACAGATTGCACACAAACGAGCGTATAATTTACCCATAAACTTTTAGTGGCATAAGTTCATGACAAAAACCAAGAATATAGAATCACTTTTACAAAGAATGATCAAAACACAAATAGAGACCTTTACAACACACTCATATGAATGAACACATAATTTACTCCTAAATTGATACTCTGAAATAATTACCCTAATCTACACTGGGAATTCCCTAGGAAAATTAATTGTATCTAAATTAATGATATTCTAATTACATTGCACATGAAACCAAAAATTCAATTTACAATCTCCTGCTTCAAAATATTACATGCAAAGAACAGAATGTGTGCAAATGCACTACTCTCATTTACAATTTAACTGTGTCTGAAATAGCAGAATAATAAATGTCCTAAGTAGAATGTTTTTAGGCAGGCAATAGCGCATCAAAATGTCTCCTACTATAATACTGCAATTTGTTGCCATCCGTGTCCTCAAATTCTTATCTAAACTAATGTTAACGAAAGAGTTGACTCGGCGAACGGTGATCAAAATGCTACTGGCTCAGCGATCGGTGATCAAAAAGAGGGCTTCCGCTTGCGGGTTCGCGTACAATTAATTTTCCTATCGCGCGGCGCCTGGGGAAATTCTCAGTGGTGGGGCTGCTTCCCCTCTCTCAACCCTTCACAAGGAAAACATTGCTTGCTAGTTTGCCTTCGTTTAGTACGGGCAACGGATACCAGGCCTCGCGTTTACGAACCTCTGTTTTCTGCGCCTGTTATCCTCGCTGCCTCCGTAGTGTTCACACATATGAGACGGTGGTGTTATGAGGTTGCACAATCCCATAACGCCACAATATTAAGAACTTGAAATAATTAAAAATTACCTACACATAATATAGCATAGCATAATTTAACATAGTATAGCGAAAGGTATATACTGCTGACTCTAATTCTTTTCTTTAAATTTCTTTTAAGAATAGATTAAAATAGGTAAAGATGGCATAGGTCCAATTTTCACAGTTAACACGGAATTATCGAAAATTTCAAATGTTTGAATTTTTTGCAGTCTTTCTACAACTGCAAAATTAAAGATAAATTTCCCCTGGAAAACAAATATTTGGTCCAGTATTTATTTTCATTAAGTTCATGTACATGTTTTGAACATTTTACTAATTTTCGCGCAATATTGGGTGCATTTTGTGCAATTAAAAAATATTACAAAAACAAGATTTTTCAAAACCGGCTCCATATTTTTTCTTTAAATTTTTGGTAGGGATTATTTTAAATGCGCTCCATAAGATGGCATAATTACCATATTGCTTTATTATTTACACTAGCAACATTTTTTCACTTTTTGTATTAATGAATATATGTTTTAAATAGTGTCATATAAAGTTTCTCGGAAACTCAACTGTTTTCTATGAAAACTAACTCAAAATTTTCAGAAACGATCAAGCCCCATTTTCTTAAAAAAGTTCGGCTCCATATTTTTTTTCGAACTTTTCATACGGATAGTACTAATTGCACTCTTTAATATGATGTTAAGTTCATTTCGGGATATTTTTTCCGAAAATTATACAAATGCAATTTTTTTGAAAGATTTCTCACGCTGTTAGTATGATCATTTCCCGCAATTTGTAAATACTATTATATATGTGAGTTAAAATGACTTCTAATGAAGTCAACCAAACTCAAAACTTTTCTTGAAAAACTGTCTCAATTTTTTAATTTACAATGTTCTTAAAAACGGCTCCGAAACAAAAAAAAGCCATTTAGGACGATGTTTTACTTTTATTTTTATATTCTTAAAAGAGGATTTCTGGTCTACTACTAGAAAACGTAAAATTCAAGAAAAGTTTTAAAAATAAGTATTTTGGGTGACGATAGACGGTAATTCTCAAGAATATGTATTAGTATCAAATTTGTATAGTTAGCCGAGACCAAAGGAAATAGAAAACTTATACGGGGAAGACTGTGCCATTCTATTAGTTTGTGCCATACTATTAGTTTTAATATGATAAAAAGTGCAATGTTTTATTTATATTTTTAAATATCCACAAATTTCTTACAATAAATACATTAAAAAATGAAGAGTAAAATATATTAAATTACGGTTAAAGTGCTGAAAGTGCCTCTTCTCCGTGAAAAATTACGAACATTTTTGTAACTGTCTTAATCAACATTCTGAATTTTTTTCAAACGGTCGTTACGGGGACGAAATTCGCAGCCACAACCGATATAAACCGAAAGAAACTAATATCATTAATAACAAATGTGATATGTCACTCCTACCTGGCAACTGCCTAATACAGCCAAAAACTTAGTAATTCACTGGCTGGGACTCGCATATGCGCTCAGCAGAGGTTGCAACCCAACATCTTCCCGCCAAACAATGGGATGTCATTTTGGAGATCGCTTTTGAGTAAAATTTCAAAATAAATCCTCAAGTTTTGCAAACCCTCGTTTAATTTTCAACTCGGAAAATATTTTCCCCCAAAACAACACAATGTCGCTACGCTCAGCAGAAACAAGACATAATAAGTTGGCGTTGCGGGAAATTGTAGAAATAAGACTTCCTTTTTACTTCAAACGTAGCGAATTGACTTGATCAGCTGTAACGCAGTTATCGGAAATTAAGTTGTAATGTAGCTCCTGATTGAATATTCTCATTGTTCTTATTTTGCGGCTAGTTTTAATCGGAGCTTATGCTTATTTAGTATTACATGAGCTACTTAGGTAGTTCATGTAATACTAAATGCATGAAGGAATATAGATGTATTTCTCAATGGTGAGAATTATAAAATCAGATCCAAAATTATATATTATTCTGTAGTGAGAGTTTCGCCGGTTCGATATGGAGTCCATAAGCTTATTAGTTCTATAAAATAGTTCATAGCAGCAAAACGTGTTTCTAGAACAGCCAATAACACTTACGGAACCTATATAAGGCTCTCTATAACTTAGGTCCTGAAACGGGTCTACAAATGCTTATAGATTCAACAAATAAGCAACGTGGCAGCTCTGCGCACTGCTACAACTGTTTTGTTTGTTTGAGGTTATTGGCGGTACCTGGCGTCCGTGTTTTGTGTTGTGCTTTGGTGGCTTTTACGAATTTTATTTGGTGTGTTATGTGCGTTTTAGGTGTATTTGTATGTGTTGAATATCAGTGAATTATATACTCATAAATTATTTTTCCATATATTGTGAGAGGATTAAATTAGGTTATGAAAATATGTTAACTTTTGCTGTAAAATTTTGGCTTTTTCCTTTTTTCAATTCTTATTCACCAAGCACCAATATCAATCAACTTCCATCCAATGCTTACGTGTGGCATTCAACCCCTTTTGAAAATACACCTTCGTACATGATAGAATAAAGCCAGGTTGTGTAATGTACTGGTGAATAAATGAGTGCAATGAATGTAAACAATAGTTTTGTTACAATTATGCTAAAATTCAAAGATTCGTAAAATAATAGTTCAGCCCACACTTAACCCTTTGTAGAATCATCAGTGAATTCAATTTGCAATCATAATATTGAAACTTGGTTTGTCATAAAGAACAATTTTCAGTTGTGAAACCAAAAACATCAGGGCCGGTTCACTCAATGTTAAAAGGCTGGGGACTAAGTTTGTTTCCTCACTCCCGGATCTGGTGCAGATAGCGCAGCTGTTGCGTTTTGGCGCGCATTTTCAAAGTAAGGTTGTGCGAATTAATTGTGGCGCGTGTAGAGATTATTCAGAGTATTATCTGCTTTCTTTATGATTCAGATTAACTTGATTTAAATAATATTTTTAATATTGTATTAGATGTTTAATACTTAAAACCAAAATTGTAAAGTGACTTTTACTTTATCTTTAATTACTTAAAAGCAGAAAAACAAGTGAAAACATGAAGTTTTTTAAATTTGGATCATTCTTATGTTTGTTTTAAGTTGTTTTTTTTCACATAGATACTATTACATTTGAGGGGTCCTGGTGGCAATACTGGCCACTACCCACAAAAATCTTTCAATGTGAGTATTCTAGTTTATCACTTCTCATGTGTTCACCGTTATGGAATAAGCTGTTGTAGCAACACCTGTTAGCATGGGGTCAGAAAATAAAACGAACGTTCTTTTCCAAAAAAATTTTACGGCCATCTTTTCTGTCATATTACTGAAATTCATTAAATCCTCTTAACTGTTAAAACAACGAACTTTATTTTCATAAAAAACTTACAACAATATTGAGACAGTATTGGGAAATATTTAAATTCTAGTTTAATAGTTTGTCGCTCGTTCCTTCCATTAAATGGTCTTTTTTACCAATATACACAAGGAAAAAGGTTAACATTATTAAAATTAGTATGATTAAAATACGGTTTTTATTAAGTTTTTTACAATATTAATTTTTTTTCTTAATGTGGAATATCAATAAAATTCCTTTTTATTAATGTTATCTTCTACTAAGATGTTATCTTTTGTGGCAATTAGCAAACATTTATCCAAATCTAGAAATTACAAATAATAACTTGAAGATTTTATCAATGTTTTACAAAGTGTTTCTTGTTCATTTCATAAGCATTGTTCATTTTAATGTATATTACATTGGTATTTTTTCCTCGAAAATTCTCAATGTTATGTGAAAAAGTTTAAAGAAAAACATGATATTCCGTTGTTAATAGGTATTTGATTTAAAGTCTTTCATCTCTATAACTTAATATTGAAAAAATAACTTTAAATCAATGATTTTTAAAAAAAGTTATCAATTTGTTATAATATGATTGAAAACATACCAGCAGCGCTTAAATTTTGGTGAACATTTTATAGCCAAATCAGAATTGTAAATTTTTGATGACAATATCAATCATTGTTATTTTTGGGTCAGTCTTTCAAAACCAAGGAAAATGAAACAAATTTACAATAATTAATACTAGTTTTATGTTTGGCAAGTTGAATTCGTCTTGTAGTTAGTAATAACACTACCAGTAACTATGGCTTACTGGCTTGGGATTAAAGAGGGAGATTTGCAATTGTTTACAAAAAAAAAAATCTTTATGAAAATGGAAAATTTTGTTGGAAGATATAACAATTTTTATATTGGCCAGTTTCTTCTCCCGCTAGTTTTAGGCAAATCTAAAACTTTAAAATTTAAATAATTGGCACAGGATTTTCTTCTTGTTTAGGGCAGGCAATACAAGATTTTTTTTTATTTTCCTTATAGCTACCTGATTGGTTACTGCACATATGACAATCATTTCCGACAAAGTCACCCACAAACTATCCTCATTGAAACCTACACATGGGCAGAACAATACTGAATTGTTACGAAATGACAGAATTTTTGACAGTAATAAGTAGAAAAAATTGGATTAGATTTTACTATAAATTATCAATAATATTATTACAGGGATTTATTGTTCAGATTGTTTCATTTAGCAATTCAAAATTT
>BOPP01000142.1:650587-699007 GCA_017312745.1 Gryllus bimaculatus
GTTAACCTATTAGAAAATTTGAAAAAAAAAAAAAAAAAAAAAAAAAAAAAAAAAAAAAACAAAAAAAAAAAAAAAAAAAAAAAAAAAAAAAAAAAAAAAACAAAAAAAATAAAAAAAAAAAAAAGAAAAAAAAAAAAAAAAAAAAAAAAAAAAAAAAAAAAAAAAAAAAAAAAAAAAAAAAAAAAAAAAAAAAAAAAAAAAAAAAAAAAAGATAAAAAAAAAAAAAAAAAAAAAAAAAAAAAAAAAAAAAAAAAAAAAAAAAAAAAAAAAAAAAAAAAAAAAAAAAAAAAAAAAAAAAGATATATCCAGAATTGAGGAAGAATCTAGATTTCAATATGGAGAATGTCTCCAGTTCTTCATGGTTTACTGCATTCACTGAAACATTGCAGGACCAGAAAAAGAGTGATGAGGGGTAAGATTTAAATTGTAAGTTATGAGGTGAATTATAAGAGAACCATAAGAGATGTCAATAATTTGATAGGACTTAGATGTCACTAAGCAAGATATATGCCTTACCTAGTTGTCAGGAGTTTCTTTTTTGAAATATTTATGTAAGTGGGGAACGTTGTCTTGATTTACTGGTCCAACCCAGAGTGTATTTTAATTCCTAATAGTTTTGCAATGGTTCTGTTAGACTCAATTGCCTATAGTTCCTAGGATGGGAGGGGCGATTGCTTTGGGTGTACTCTGACTTGACCCTACTCAAGAATTCAAGAGTATCGAAAGAGGAGTTTAGCAGGACGGGCTGAAACATTTTCACCTAGCCCTCCTTCTTTTGTCAACAATTTGCCACGTTTTGCTGTTCCAACCCCAATGGCTGAAGTATTACTTTGTTTTCGAATATGGTTTTTATGATATTTTTGTCTCCACTGCATTCCAATAATAATTTGTAATGTAATGAAAAGTTTGTATGATGAAATGTAATAAAATATTGTTTGTGGTGAATCTGTAATCCATTGTCTCTGCCGGAAGGATGGGAGGGTACAGCGTCCACTCCAATATTTTCAAAGTTTCATGTCATAGTTATTATTTTCTCTTTTTTTTCTATATGGGACTGTTCCAGTAGAACCTTTTATAACAATTTGATAATTTATTTATTATATAGACATTTCCAGACTGATACAATCAAATTGCAATACACAAAACCTTTGTGTTCTTTAATTTTACAAAGTTGAAAATGCACTTGTGAAAGTTAAAAGGCCATTACATGTTAATAAGTAGTTAAAAATGCAAGTCGTATTATTGAATATGCCTCTTCATCCTTGGTGGGTAGATGTTGGTTTACCCCCTTAACATGCGTAATGTATGATTTTTCGAAATAACCACATTGCTTGCTTACTTATAACTTCTCTGCTCTATTCTTATTTGCTGCATGCTGAATCGCGATCCGTTAGCTGGCATTCTTAGTTTAGGTAATTTTATACTTAATTTTTGTAGTTGTTGGTCTGGAATTCATGAATAAATGCAACATAATCTGACCCTTTTTTATATATCACATGCAACTCAATGAAATCATCTTTGAAAAAAAAATGTTGTGGATGGAAATGAAAATTCTGTAAGTGTCTAGGATTAAAACAGTAGTGTTAATTATCATAGGCTAAATCAACTGCCACACGATAATAGCATTGCATTCTAGCACGTGTAAATTGGATGTCGGAACTAAATAAGAAGAAAGAATCGAACAATTTCCAAGGAAAAAGTGAACCTAACTTGTGACACACTCCTTAGTGATATAATCGTCGTTAATAAGAGACTCAGGTTTCTGAAGTCTGAACTATTAAAAGACATTTGATTGAGTTATATAAAAGATTGTGATATTATACAGTATAATTTTTTTTATTTTTAATGTTCTAGTTGAGAAACACGCGAGGATGTTCATTTTGTATAATATTATAAAAAATGCTCTTAAGTTTTGTAATCCTTTTATTTTCAACTCTGAAATTTTTTTAACCACCAAACAAACCCAAATTTATATAAGAAAAAGTGATTTGAAAAATCAACGTTTTACAGTACATTACATACTCTGTTTTAACCTGGATCATTTTGAAGGGGAAAAAATTATTAGTAATAGTAGTAGAAAAATAGATTTAGAAAAGATTAGTTGAAGATTTTTTGTTTTAGCACGATGATAAATTGCTAATTCTCAGTAGTATATTACTCAAAATTCAGTAGCTAGTGTTATTGCCCCTCCTGGCCAAACCTCATTCCTGCCTCCCATCATGAGGGAAAAGGGGGATGGGAGGAGGGCCCCCTGAACAAACTGCATGGTTACGTGGACTAGACTTGTGATGGGACTTAATTTAGGTCCTTGATTGACCAGTGACTGGCAGCCTGGTTAACACAAATGTCAACTGGTGTTGCTTGGCTCCGAAATAGACGAAGTGAGAACATGTATACTTGTTCATCTTGTCAGGTTTTGTTTCAACTATATATAGAGTTTGGAACTGAAATTTTCATTGATGATGCGAAAAAATGTCGAGAAGTTGCAACGGCATTTGGTGAACATGCCAAAATCAATATGAAGTACAGTTAGTTGTCGCTATGAATTTGCAATTTTTCTTATTGGGAAGCAAGTTACTTCAATTACCAAAGGTTAAACATACTTTAGTTTTTCAAAATCAATATAAATGTTTAGAAGCAATACACTAAAAACATTATTAATATTAACTTATCAACCATTTAAAAAAAGTAGTTCCTAAACTTACTAATAACAGTTGGCAACAATAAATAATCTTAAAATAGAATTTGATTGTGATGAACTGTCATTTATAGTACAGCGCTGTTTGAATAATAACATCTAAAACAATATGTAATTTGCAATTCATTTCAGGTTCAATGTTATAAAACATCGATATTGTAATCGTTAAAATAACAGGGACAGATTGTGGTATTAGATTGGAGCTTAGTTTTGTTTTACATTTTATTATGCCGATCCGGTGGCCGAGATCGCAAGGCAGTAGTGACGTAGCGATCTCATATCGGAAGATCGCGGGTTCGAGTCACGCCTCGGGCATGGTTGTATTGTGTTCGTCCTTTCACTCCCCTATCATCCATCATCCTCCATCTCTCATTATCACCTTTCTGAATAACATTCAGAATTGTTAATTCGAGGATTTATCCTCACCTCAAGCGTATACCTTCGACAGTCGACCATGAACAGTAAAAAGTGAAGTGGAACGACTCAAGTGGTCTAAATGTTAATAATAATACACATTTTATTTTCACAAAGGCCTTTTCGGTCGCATTGCCGGCATGTTCATACTACTAAAAAATAATTTCCAAAATTACAAATAAATATAATCTATTACAGAGTATTATTAATGAATAAAGATAGAATTTAAGAAATTAGAAAAAATTGAATATAAAATGGGATCTAATTATGATCAAGATTACATGAAATAACTCTCTTGTTACTTTTCTCAAGTGAAGTAAAATTAAAATGGTCTTGACAAATAAATAAGTAAATAAATAAAATGAAGATAATCAAACATCACAGAATATTATTATGAATTAGAGTATAAGTAAATTAGAACAATTAAATATAAAATGTGAAAATTGGAACCGAATTTTGAATCATGATGTAACAAATGTATTATTCTCAAGTGAAGTGAAATAAAATTATATAGTCTATACAAGTAAGTAAACAAGTAAAATTATGATCAAACTGCCAAGCCGATCTGAGGTGGAATGGGGCCTCCGTTCAGAGAAGTCATCGACGGTTCAAGGGCATTTAGCTATATTTAAAAGAAAGCTCTCAATGGGCAGAGGCAGAAGGCGATGACGCGCTCGCAAGGGCGCTGAGGGCCGTCCGCCCCGGCGCACCTAGCGCGAGACCGGCAAAGGCGGGGACAGCGACGTGCACAGGACCTTCCACAGAAGAAAGGGCCCACATCACTTCTCCTTCGCCTTCCGCGCACTGGCCCTGCCACAGGCCTCTCTGAGCTCTGCGACGCGGGGAGCAGCAAGTGCATGGGAGGGGATCCGCCTCACGGGTGCCGGAAGCCGCGCGGGCGGCGCGGAAAACGCGTTCCCCAGGCCCAGCGTCGCTTGAAAATCGAAGACATCGCGACGCACGGACGCTTGAGTGAAGTCGGCGCCGTGGCAAACCTAAGAAAAGTGTTCATAGTGTAAATAGTGTTGTGAAGTGTGCGTGTTTGTATAAAAGAACGAATGAATGAATGTGTTTGTAAATATATGTGTGAATGCGTGTGAGAATGGATAAAGAAGACATAAGAAATATATTCTAGCTAACCCACCTCACCCACACAACTTACCACCTTCACAGCAGCACGCATGAACCGTAATCGGGTTATCAAGATTTGGCTCGTGAAGCGAGCTTAAAATCTAGGGAGCAGATCTTCAGGGTGCGAGAAGGTTTGAACCCTTGACACAATTAAATCGCACAGATTGCACACAAACGAGCGTATAATTTACCATAACTTTTAGTGGCAATAAGTTCCATGACAAAAACCAAGAATATTAGAATCACTTTTACAAAGAATGATCAAAACACAAATATAGACCTTTACAACACACTCATATGAATGAACACATATTTACTCCTAAATTGATACTCCTGAAATAATTACCCTAATCTACACTGGGAATTCCCTTAGGAAAATTAATTGTATCTAAATTAATGATATTCTAATTACATTGCACATGAAACCAAAATATTCAAATTACAATCTCCTGCTTCAAAATATTACATGCAAAGAACAGAATGTTGCAAAATGCACTACTCTCATTACATAATTAACTGTGTCTGAAAATAGCAGAATAATAAATGTCCTAAGTAGAATGTTTTTAGCAGGCAATAGCGCATTCAAATGTCTCGTACTATAATACTGCAATTTTGTTGCCATCCGTGTCCTCAAATTCTTATCTAAACTAATGTTAACGAAAGAGTTGACTCGGCGAACGGTGATCAAAATGCTACTGCTCAGCGATCGGTGATCAAAAAGAGGGCTTCCGCTTGCGGGTACGCCTACAATTAATTTCCTATCGCGCGGCGCCTGGGGAAATTCTCAGTGGGGGGCTGCTTCCCTCTCTCAACCCTTCACCAAGGAAAACATTGCTTGCTAGTTTGCCTTCGTTGTAGTACGGGCAACGGATACCAGGCCTCGCGTTTTACGAACCTCTGTTTTCTGCGCCTGTTATCCTCGCGCCGGCTCCGTAGTGTTCACACATATGAGACGGTGTGTTATGAGGTTGCACAATCCATAACGCCACAATATTAAGAACTTGAAATTAATTAAAAATTACCTACACATAATATAGCATAGCATAATTTAACATAGTATAGCGAAAGGTATATACTGGCTGACTCTAATTCCTTTTCTTTAAATTTCTTTTAAGATAGATTAAAATAGGTAAAGATGGCATAGGTCCAATTTTCACAGTTAACACGGAATTATCGAAAATTTCAAATGTTTGAATTTTTGCAGTCTTTCTAACAACTGCCAAATTAAAGATAAATTTCCCCTGGAAACAAATATTTGGTCCAGTATTTATTTTCCATTAAGTTCATGTACATGTTTTGAACATTTTTACTATTTTCGCGCAATATTGGTGCAATTTTGTGCAATTAAAAATAATATTACAAAAACAAGAATTTTTCAAAACCGGCTCCCATATTTTTTCTTTAAATTTTGGTAGGATTATATTTAAATGCGCTCCATAAGATGGCATAATTACCATATTGCTTTATTATTTACACTAGCAACATTTTTTCACTTTTGTATATAATGAATAATATGTTTTAAATAGTGTCATATAAAGTTTCTCGAAACTCAACTGTTTTCTATGAAAACTAACTCAAAATTTTCAGAAACGATCAAGCCCCATTTTCTTAAAAAAGTTCGCTCCATATTTTTTTTTCGAACTTTCATACGGATAGTACTAATTGCACTCTTTAATATGATGTTAAGTTCATTTCGGGATATTTTTTCCGAAAATTATACAAATGCAATTTTTTTGAAAGATTTCTCACGCTGTTTATATGATCAATTTCCCGCAATTTTGTAAATACTATTATTATATGAATGAGTTAAAATGACTTCTAATGAAGTCAACCAAACTCAAACGTTTTCTGAAAAACTGTCTCAATTTTTTAAATTTTACAATGTTCTTAAAAACGGCTCCGAAACAATAAAAAAAAAAAAGCCATTTTAGGTACGATGTTTTAGCTTGTTATTTGTATATTCTTTAAAAGAGGATTTGCTGGTCTACTACTAGAAAACGAAAATTCAAGAAAGTTTTATAAAATAAGTTATTCGGTTGCTGACGATAACGGTAATTCTCAGGAATATGTATTAGTATCAATATTTGTATAGTTAGCCGAGACCAAAGGAAATAGAAAACTTATACGGGGAAGACTGTGCCATTCTATTAGTTTGTGCCATATATTAGTTTTAATATGATAAAAGTGCAATGTTTTATTTATTTTTAAATATCCACAAATTTCTTACAATAAATACATTAAAAAATGAAAGAGTAAAATATATTAATTACGGTTAAAGTGCTGAAAGTGCCTCTTCTTCCGTGAAAATTACGAACATTTTTGTAACCTGTCTTAATCAACATTCTGAATTTTTTTCAAACGGTCGTTACGGGGACGAAATTTCGCAGCCACAACCGATATAAACCGAAAAGAAAACAATATCATTAATAACAAATGTGATATGTCACTCCTACCTGCAACTGCCTAATACAGCCAAAAACTTAGTAATTCACTGGCTGGGAACTCGCATATGCGCTCAGCTGAGGTTGCAACCCAACATCTTCCCGCCAAACAATGGACGGTCATTTTGGAGATCGCTTTGAGTAAAATTTTCAAAATAAATCCTCAAGTTTTGCCAACCCTCGTTTAATTTTCAACTCGGAAAATATTTTCCCCCAAAACAACACAATGTCGCTACGCTCAGCAGAAACAAAGACATTAATAAGTTGGCGTTGCGGGAAATGTAGAAATAAGACTTCCTTTTACTTCAAACGTAGCGAATTGACTTGATCAGCTGTTAACGCAGTTATCGGAAATTAAGTTGTAATGTAGCTCCTGATTGAATATTCTTTTGTTCTTATTTTTGCGGCTAGTTTTAATCGGAGCTTATGCTTATTTAGTATTACATGAGCTACTTAGGTAGTTCATGTAATACTAAATGCATGAAGGCAATATAGATGTATTCTCATGGTGAGAATATAAAATATCAGATCCAAAATTACTATATTATTCTGTAGTGAGAGTTTCGCCGGTTCGATATGGAGTCCATAAGCTATAGTTCTATAAAATAGTTCATCTAGCAGCAAAACGTGTTTTCTAGAGAACACCAATAACACTTACGGAACCTATATAAGGCTCTCTATAACTTTAGGTCCTGAAACGGGTTAAAATGCTTATAGATTCAACAAATAAGGCAACGTGGGCAGCCTCTGCGCACTGCTTACAACTTGTTATTGTTTTGTTTGAGGTTATTGGCGGTACCTGGCGTCCGTGTGTTTGTGTGTGGTGCTTTTACGAATTTATTTGGTGTGTTATGTGCGTTTTAGGGTGTATTTGTATGTGTTGAATATCAGTGAATTATATACTCATAAATTATTTTTCCATATATTGTGAGAGGATTAAATTAGAGTTATGAAAATATGTTAACTTTTGCTGTAAAATTTTGGCTTTTTCCTTTTTTCAATTCTTATTCACCAAGCACCAATATCAATCAACTTCCATCCAATGCTTACGTGTGGCATTCAACCCCTTTTGAAAACACACCTTCGACATGATAGAATAAAGCCAGGTTGTTGTAATGTAACTGGTGAATAACATGCAGTGGCAATGAATGTAACAATAGTTTTGGTTACAATTATGCTAAATTCAAAGATTGTAAAATAATAGTTCAGCCACACTAACCTTTGTAGAATAAATCAGTGATTCAATTTGCAATAAATAATATTGAAACTTGTTTGGTCATAAAAGAAATTTTTCAGTTTGTGGAAAACCGTCGAAACTGTTGTAGATTGCGCAGAAATCATTACCCCGTTTTGACCGCCAAGTTTCCCTACCCTGCAAAAACATCTCAAGTAAACGCAACACACGCTAAGAATGTGCAAAACGCTGTAAGGAATAAGTAGTGTTCAAATATCGACTGTGTCGCTATCTAGTGGTTGCATCTTTAAGTTCGTGTAGAATCTATAGTTATAGATTCCCTAAATTTGCTTTATGCAACGGTGCACGGCCTATGGAACCCATATGGAAAGCTTTATGCAACCGGCCCGTAGTATATCTAAAAAATATAAAAATACGCTAAAAACGTATGGAGGTGGTAATGCTTATACCGTGGTTCAACTCAATGATATTTGCGCACGTTTCCTTGAGTCCTCACTTCGCTAGTTGTGAGAGGAGTGGGGAGTATGTTTTTGGTCAAAAAAGGAATTTTACATCGAATTTGTTGTTCATTTTTCGAAGCAAAATAGTTTCTATTATTATACGCGCACGTTTTCTTGAGCTCCGGAATACCAATCCCCACTGCTTTGCCAACATTAGTTGAATTAAGAATAAATGACAGCAACAAGCTTTGTAGGGCAAAATCTGATTACCAGAAATATTCGCTCTCTTGTAATAGAAACTATTTAGCATCGAAAAACGAACTACAAATTTGACACAAAATTCCTTTCGTCAAAATAACCCAACTTCCCACTCCTCTCGCAACTAGCGAAGCGAGGGCTCAAGAAAATGTGCGCGGATAATACACGGAAGCGAACATTTCTGTTTATCAGATTTTGCCTACAACGCTCGTTGATATAATTTATTTTTAATTCAACTAATGTTGGCAACGGAGTGGGGGTTAGTATTCCGGAACTCAAGAAAACGTGCGCGAATAATATTTACATACATACATACATACTCACTGGTTCAACTAATATCAATTTTCAAAGTGCGTGTATCAAGTGTAAATAGAACCTAGTGTGAATATGCGTGTGAATGGGAAAAAGATCAAAGAAAACTAAAACAAATAAGCATGTAGTAAAATACAAAGTCTTGTGCTAATCTTAGGTTGCCGGCCAAAGTGCCGGCTTCATCCATAGGCTAAGTTAGAAATAAGTTAGTAAGTAAGCACTGTCCCCTCTTTGCCGCATAAGCCGAAGAGCTGCGACGTATGTACCCCCAACTCGAAAAGAAATTCCCGCCTCGCCAGGGCTACTGGCGGGGGGAAAGTTGTTCAACTAATAAAGAACGGCGTCATGCGCCGAGCAAGAGTTGGCTTCAAAGAGTACTTTAGTACTTTGTACTCGTTCTGGGCACAAGCTCAGGCTCCAACGAATAACATGACCCTGTGCCCCTGATCTTTGTTTACGTATCTTTACTCTTATTACGTACTTAACTCTTTGCTCGTGATCTACCGGTGACCGTCCCATGTGGCCGGCCAGGGCCCGGCAACTTTCTATCAAAATTGGGGACAAAGCTCGAGGTTGCTACTATAGGAAGCGTTAGTGTCGCCGGGTGCAGCTGCAGGTTAGGCTCGCCAACATTCCCACATACAAATTGGCTAATTTGTGAGAAATACGAAAAGTGTCTTCTAAATGTACAATTATTCATAATGTCTACTTGTAAGAAACCTCTGAAGAAAGCGCGAACGTAGACGTTATCTTTTGTAACATTATGATCCTGCTTGCGACCCGCGAACTCACGCAGCAGTCACGCACGTTAAAAGTATCGTTGGCAGCAGTTTCTGTTTTAGTTCCTGTGAAGAAGGTGATGCAGCAGAGCGCGCCACCATAATGGTTTCCACCACGTTGTATGGGAGTTATAGGGCCCTGTGGCCGGCATTGTAGAATGCGCGGCAAAATTTTTATCAAACACGTATTCCGGGCAAATGGATTGTGTTCTACGATGTGTGCGTAATAAGTTGCCTTCTCCCCCAAAAGAGGAATATGTTTTTTAGTGATCGGTGAAGGTTTGTATTGTGAAATATTGTTTAATGGTGTGGTTTTAATAGATACATGTTTAATTCGTAGTCAAACATGTAAACTGAATTCGTGTAATTCAGACAATATTTTTACTTTCTCGTTTATTTCGGAAACATATTAAGCTAATTTAGAGACTTACTGAGCTGGTGTTTGAAGTAGAGTAATAACGGCTTAAAAATCGGTATGTGTCTTCGAGGTTTTTGCTTTTACGATTCTTGCAGAAATCTTGGTAGTGTATTATAATGTTATAATATTACCAAGTTGCTCTTAGTGTCCTGTAGATGCTTATTATACTTTGCATCTTTCATGTCCAAAGTGAATATGTTTTAAAATTTTATCTTGTAATTCTTGATGGTCTTATGTTTCGATATTTTGAACTAAATGTGCAAGTTACTTTATTTTTTAATTGTAACCTTTTTTCATTGAAAGTTTTGAATTGATATTCCACAGACAAAACTAATTGCCTTGAGATTCATTTTTTTTAAATATATTCTCATACTTGCATGCAGTTGTCTTATGTACTGAGTTGCGTTTTGCCATTTTGCCTTTAATTGTTGCTGCCATCACTGGTATAACGTCATTTTCTTTAATGCATTTTTCATTATCATCTTGAATGATTTATTTTCTGCTTTGTGGGAAAAATAATGAAACTGTAACTTACTTTATGCAGATAAATGGCAAACCCACGCTGATCAGTTTTATTATTAGATTTGTTCACAAATGTTCATTGAAATTACAATACTAATTTGAAGTGTTGATTCATTCGGAATTCTTGATCTTCTTCTTGCATCTTTTAAATATTTTTAAACTTGGTAATAAGATTTTTAGAACATTCAATGCTCACTGAAGAAATAATACTTGCGAGTAAACTTGAGTATATATCCATTTATAAAAAAGTAATCTTTAAATGAAATCTAATTATAAATTCATTAAAAGTTCCTTTTTGATGATAGTTTTGCTAGGTTAGTGATGTAGTTTAAAGTTTCTTTTGTCTTTTGTTTCTTGATATCTAATATTGCTCTGAGACCTCCTATTTGGGGTACTTCAATTTGTTTGGGTTTCAACATTCATATCCCACTGCCATTGTTAGTTTGACCGTGATGTTATGAAGTCTTATTTTTGTTTCTGTGTTTGTTGTGTGTTGAATGTTTTTTGATACATCTGTTAATTTTGTTATAATTTGGCTGTTCAGTTTCAAAATCATTCTCTTGTATGGTGATTTTATTTTCCAAGAATGAATAGATGGATGTCTGTTTTACTATTTTGCTTTCAATTGCAATTTTTGTCCTTGTATTTTCTTTGCATTTAAAGCATTTTGGATTAGTTTCATTGCGTATTTTCTCAGTACGTACTTAATAATTTTGTTCAGTTTGTGCATTCCTTTTTAAAGTTTCTATTTCTGATGTCATCATAATCATTTGGTCATCTGCTTAAATTATACGTCCTTATAATTCAATCAAATATTTATTTAGACCTAAGCAATGCATGAGAATGCAAGTCATCCTAAGTCTTTTAATTTAATGTCATTTGCCAATTTGATAAGCAGTGAAAAGAATAGATGCAATTTATAACATTCTACATGGCTTATTCTCTAGGCATTGATACTATCAGATTGTAGTATTAACGCTTAAGTAACATCAAATATAATATCAAATTCCAAACCTTTAATTATTGTAAGACAGTGAAATTGGATGAAGTTAGAACACTACAACTAAAGGAAGTTGGGAATCGATGATTGGAGGCTACAGTTAGTGGGGAATCTTACAGCAGGGAGAAGATGTGAGCAATGTACATATTTATAGTAAGCAAAGCATGAAAGATTTAAATAATTGTAAATATTGCTTTACTGAAATGATTTTAATGGTTTGTAATTAGTTACAATTGTGACTTAAGATTTCATCCTAGTATTCTGGTCAGAGCTCCATTATCAGTAATAGTGCTGCTGCAATCATGGTAATATTCCCCTGTGATTTTGTTTGTCAGAGTTGCTGATGTACTGTTGTTTCTTGTGCTCTTCTGATTTATTTTTTATTTATTTACGTCAAAGACAGTTTACAACCGGGTATGTCGTGCTGTGGGGAGAAGTTAATTTACATTTATATCCAGAAGCAAAACAAGGGGCCATCTCAGCATTTGCTAGAGGATCAGGGAAACGACGAAAATCTGATAAAGATGGGGGTCATTTACCCAGAAGCTGAAGTAAAATCCTTGTTACAGGTTCTTTAGAATTATACAATCCAAATGGTATATAACACATTAAATGTCATTGTTAAAATTAATATTACTTTCCATTTGGATGCTCAGTGTTGTCTCTAATTGTATAGAATCATTGTGCAGCAGAAAAGATTTTACTTGGGACTTAAAATTTTGCATTGCATCTGGCAAGGTGCATTCTTGGCTATCCGGGATGAGCCGCGTCTCGATCAATTGTGCTGACGTTTCGGCTATCGTGCTGTGTATACTGCTGAGCAATATAGCTCTAAAGAAGGCCCCAGCAAGATGGTCGAAACGTGAGCACAATTGACCGAGACGCGGCTCATCCAGGATAGCCAAGAATGCATTGACTCCGACCGCGGAACCCTACGAACCCATATAATCTGGCAAGGTGTTCTAACATAATTTACACTTATTATATGTGAATTTTTTGTAGCGAGTTGTTGTTACTGTCACCTGATGAATATGATTACTACATCGAGTGTTGTAGTTATAGACAACGGCATTTGCTGAAAATATATTCTTGCTCGTAAATCGGTCATTTTTGACAAAAACCACTGATTCACATATGAAGAGACAAGGTAATGGTAAAATACCCAGATGAATAAAGAGAGGGTTACAAAAATCACGTGGGTGGGATTTGCTTATGATTCGTACACTTTTTTGTAATCTAAAAGCCTGGGAGCTGTAAGATGTATTTCCCCAGAATATTATGCCATATCTCAGGCGGGAATGAACATTCGCGAAATATACACAACGAGCAGTGTGGAGGTTGACCGAATTTGAAAGAATTCTGAAAGCGTAGCATAAAGAACTTATTTTAGTGTTCAATTCATTTAAATGGACGTTCCATTTAAGGCTTGACTGAATTGAAAGACCTAAAAATGGTGTTACCTTAACATCAGTCAATGGCACACCGTTCAGTGAAGTGTAGAGCTGTTTATTTAAAATAAAAAAACTGCATTGAAACAGTTTTCTTTACATTTACTATTAATTTGTTATTACGGAACCAATTTGAAATATCTGATATTGTACTATTTACGGTTTCTTTATTGCAAAGAATATTCGTGTCATCTGCAAAGAGAACTGTTCTTCTGTTTTTAACCGTCGAGGGCATATAGTTTACTTATAGTAGGAAGAGAATAGGGCCTAAAGGCGATCCCTGCGGAACTCCACATGCAATTGACAAAGAATCAGAAAGATGTGTACATATAGTTCCATTATTCTAGTAAGGTATTTCTACTCTCTGAGATCGTTGTTTAAGGTACGAACATAACCAATCTAGAGCAACACCACGAATTCCATACGAAGGTAACTTCGAGAGTAAAATGTTATGATCAATAACGTCAAAAGCTTTTGAAAGATCTAGAATTATTCCAATAGGTTCTTCGTTTTGATCCATGGATAAAGCGACATATTTAAGAAAAGAAAATATGGCTATTCCCGTGAATTTTGATTTTAGAAACCCATGTTGGGAATCTGAAAACACGTGTTTACTAAAGAAAAGTTTCCATTAGTACGTAAAAAGGTCTACTTTTGAAAAAAACGGCAAAAGAGAAATTGGCCGATAATTTTGAATTTCATTTTTGTTGCCTTTTTTGAAAAGCGGCTTCATCTTAGCTGTTTTAAAAATACCTGGAAAAATTCCTGTGCGTAAGGATACATTAAATATGCGAGTTAGAGGGTGTATAATGGCGGGCGCGCCGATTCTTTTTGATTTGTTTTTGAGTGTAACGATGCACATTGAGATAAAATCGACTAATTCTTGCGCAAAAAGTCTAAAAGGGAAGTTGTAACATCAGAAATTAACATGAATACAAGTATTCTTTTATAATCAAAGCACCATTAATTCTGTTTTTATGTACAAGGTGCTGGAAGTTGGTACATCTGTAAGAAAGTTGTAAGGCGCGATTGCAATATATGTGAAAGCATAGAGTATTTTGTACCTGTTAGCAGTATTTGGGATCGTAGTAGCAATATGGATATTAATGAAGGTTAGCTTTATTACTTCTAATAAGAAAAGTAGATGTAGTTATTCACATCGCGGAATATTTGTGCCATAAACATCCTGTAACTGTTAGCGTATTTTAGTTTGTTCATGTTGACATTGGCTTATAACTAATATGCTGCCGTGCTGCGCTGAATCTATTTCTAAATTGTCATTCAACTAAAGGAGATAATGTTTTACCTAATTTTAGCTGCCGCTTTACACGAAATTTGCCTTTTCAGGCGCGAGTCGTATCAATCAAATATATCTATTCATTCAGTGGTGGTACGAAACGCGAGAATGTGCCGCTCTGGATTATATTGTCAGTGCATGTTATGTTAATTATGTCTCTGAAGACCTCTGAAAGGATTTGCAGATAAAAACAAAAGATTTTTGCCACAAACTTAATAGAAGACACGAAGGTCACCGAACTCGAAATTATGTTTAGTTACTTTTAGGTTTAGAGAATAACTATGAAGAACAGCTTAAAGGTGATCTTATGTGTATTTTTGTGCATATTAGAGAAAAATGATTCGAACCTAGCTGCATTAAGTACTTTTCGCATCATTCATTCCTGCAAGTATTTTTTACTGCGACTACAATTTTGAAATTGCAATATTACCAATTAATATACCGTATGGAGGTAACTCGCAAGATCATGGAATGTTGAAGTTTTGAACGAGAGTATCACATCAGCTATAATCTACGACGAGTCACCCTAATGCCAGAGACTAAGATCTTATTTGAAGCTATGCAAGACAATTAGCAATCTTCATCACATGAACAAACTTTTAAAACCGGTTGTAGTGACGGGCACGCCAGGTTAAACTATTATAAAATATTTTGCATTGAAAAACCAATTACATATTTGATACATTAGCCTTGTCATCGAAGTAACCAACCTCCTCCTCCTTTCGCATCGAGCGAAATGAAGGGTCAGCGCGGATTATCCACGTCATCTAATTGTGATGAGCCCTCTCAATTCCCTGGACTCAAGGGCTCGTGGCCTCCATTGTAGTTAATTTGCAAGCGTTTGAAATTGACATTGCTTTAGCGATATTGTTCGTGAACTTATAACTGCTAATCATTTTATATAAGGTATTTTGTACAGTGAAATAACACGCACCGAAAATACCATTCCAACCGACTAACTCTCGAGGAACAACGCAGAAACAAGATTCTTCCATTTTTTTCGTTACCAGACAGCGAATATTGAGTTTTTGTTGTAAATTCACCGTTTTTTCACCACCAGGCGAAAAATTAAGGTGAGTTTTAAGAAATTAACAGGTGCAAGTTCTAGCGAGGATGATTAGAGATGTAGAATATAAAATTCATCTTCGCCAGAAACAATCTTTTTGCATTCTCGTTCTTTGGGTGTAAAAAGAATAATTGTGCACCGCAAAACTGCGAATTTTCTACAAAACAACTTATTGCCGGGCTGTGGTAATGAAAAAGTGGTACACCTTTCCAATATCCGTCTCTTATGGTAAATTATTTTTTTAGCACGCTTCGTCAGAATACGATTTGTGGACCCTTGAAGCTGAAAAAACCATTGACAGCAAAACGTTCGCTCATGTCTGACCGTCCATCCCACTGTCCTGTCTCACTTCGTCCGTTACAGTGCGTTCTGTGTCCGTTACAGTGCGTTCTGTGTCCGTTACAGTGCGTTCTGTGCGTCCGTAATACAGTGCGTCCTCGTTGTCCGTTGTACAGTGCGTGCAGTGTCCGTTACATGCGTTGCTAGAGTCCGTTACAGTGCGATTGCCACGTGTCCGTACAGCGCACAAATATAAATAATAGTATCTTGCGTGCTGCAGTGTCCGTTTACAGTGGCGTGCAGTGTTCGTTACAGTGCGTGTTGCCATGTGTCCGTTTACAAGGCGTGCCAGTTCCGTTTACAGTGCGGCAGTGTCCGTTTTACATGTGCGTGCAGCTGTCCCTTCCAGTGCGTTGCCAGTGTCCGTTACCAGTGCGTCCGGGTCCGTTACAGTGCGTCCCGTGTCCGTTACAGTGCGTCCCGTGTCCGTTACAGTGCGTCCTGCAATGGTGTAACGGTTAGGGTATCGGACTGTTATACCCAAGTTGGTGGGTGCAATTCCGATCGAAGCCGTGGATTTTTAAGGGCAGAAAAATCCCTCGGAGGGGAAGTAAACCCGGCTGGCCCATGTTAGATTTAATTGCATGTAAAGTATCCTCAAGCCTAAATGACGCCTCTGAGCTAAATTCAAATCGCGTTTCTCGCCCAAGAAATACCTCCTTTCTCTGCTAGTTGGGGAAAGGAGTGTAGCGACATTTGCGTGGTCAGACGGAAGAGCAGACCTCATGGCCTGAGTCACGCTACGTAAAATAAGGCATTAATTCAATTCTGTGTCAGTTGCCGTGCATTGCCGTCCGTGTCCCTCCGGCCCCTCTCCGTGTCTGTCTTCCTTGCTTTTTGCAAATGTGTGAATACTTTTTGTGCCAAATTACACATCCCTACCCTCCAGTTGCTTTAGAACTTGGTTCCCGCGAGGCATCTAGCGTATTCCAATTATTTCAATAATCTCGTTGAAGATCGGAATGTGGGAATAAAAAAATGTGTGAAGGTAAGCTTGGTATCATATGTGCTGTCAGAAGCCGCTTGAAATAAATTTCCTTGCCGGACTTTCTCCCCCTCTTGGCGATTTTAGCACCTTTTTTATCAAGATGACAGACTTTGTGCTCACGGTGGTGTCACGGAACATAGCCGCGACTCCTTGTTCTCTGAGGTATCCCTCAGATACGTTCGAACAGACGTTGAAGAGGTGTTTTCTCAGTTTCCCATCCATTTCCTTTTTATGGGGGAAATCAATGCCCACAATCCCGCCTGGGGTGGCACAAGGTCCTGCCCTAGACGTAATGTACTTGAAAATATTGACAACCAGAACACAATTCTTCTGAATACTGGCGGAAGAACACTTTTTCCGTCTCTTCAAACGCTTTCTCGTCCGTTGATCTGGCTCTCAGCAGTCCATCTTTCCACCTTCTGGGAGTGGACTGTCCTTGGCGTTCTGCACCGCACTTCTCCATTCTAGTCAATTTCGATATTCCCGAACTAATCGATGCCAGTCTTGCTGGCTAATACACCGAGAAACATTCGAGAAAGAAATACGGATACCGGGAAACTGCCCTAACGATATCGATGCAAAGGTTGCCCACTTTACTGATGCCGTTTTCGCCTCGGCTTTAATAACCAAAGCCGTCGGGTCGCCCATGACATCCTCCCGTGCAATGGAACGCTGTCCCTCCACGATGCGTTATTGGAAGCAAACACTGACAAATCTCAGTAGATTCCCAACCATGGACAATCGGATACATTTTAAAAGATCCTTAGCCAGAGCTAGATTGACCATAGGGGAAAGTAAGCCCCCGTCCTGGAAAGCCTATATCTCATCACTTGCCGTACACACCCTAATGTAGAGTGGCGAAAGGTTCGACAGGTCGGAGGAAGACTTCCTTCACCTCTGTTTCAGGGCTTTTGGGAAATGAAAATCTCATCTCACCAGAAGGCACACTATGGGACTGTTTCAATGGTGCCTGACGACAAGTTACGAATTCGAGGGTTGCCTTTTATATTTCAGGATTAGAGAACAAAAACAAATATTAATCATCGAAAATCACTATTGTTTTTCAAAATATTCCCCATGAAGATCTATACACTTTTGCATGCGTTTGAACCAATTGTCGAAGCACTTTTGCCACTGATTGAGGTATCACCAAAACATGCATTCTGAATGCAGCAACCGCTTCTTCAGATGTCGAAAAACGTTGACCTCTCAGTTTCTTTGTTACGTCCAGGAATAAAAAGTCATTATGTGCCAAGTCAGGACTATACGGCGGATGACTCATCAAATCGATGTTTTGGGTTCTCAAAAATGCAGTTGTTCGAGCCGATGTGTGAGAACTCTCATTGTCGTGGTGAAGAGTGATCCGTCGGCGGCGGTTGGTTTGCCTGATTTCTTGGAAGACAGCTGACAAACATCGTGTACCACACAGAATTGACTGTTCTGCGTTCTAGTTGTACGGTTGCGACATGTCCAGTTTTTTCGAAAAAACAGGCGACCATCTGTTTGAAAGTGCTTCATGCGCGAACAACGTTTGTTGGATTTTGCTAATCTTGAAACACCCATACAGTCGACTGCTATTTACTTTCGGGCTCATACTCGTAAGTCCACGATTCATCACCTGTCACGATCTCATAGACGTGTTTCGAAGCACCGCGATCGTATTTTTTGAGCATTTCTTTCGACCAATCGACATGAGCATTTTTTTGAGCGATTGACAAATTTTGTGAGATCCAACGCGAAAAAATTTTTTTGACAGTCAAATGTTCATGCAATATTGAATGTGTGCTGGTCCCACTAATGCCTAAGGTTGTCTCAATCTCACGATAGGTCACATGACGATCTTGAAATATCACTTCACGCACAGCATCAAAGGTTTTCGGAACAACTAATATTGGACGACCTTCGCGAAATTTGTCTTGGAGTGAACTACGACTACGATTGAGTTCACCATACCGTCGATATACACTGATCTTTGATAGAGCTTCATCGCCAAAAAGTGAATTAAGCTCATCCATGCACTGTTGCGGAGTTAATCCACGTCGAAAGTTGTAATAAATAATTGTACGAAAATGTTCACGATTTAGTTATATTTTGGATCCTAGATGAATCTTTAAGTTACTGTAAACAACACAAATAGCGCTCGTATGTCAAAACATTCTGAGTACGAATAACCTCAAAACATTCAACTTTACGATAGAGCTGTCAGTTGCCAGATTGCAACGCCAGGGTTGCCAAATACCGAAACATAAAAGGCAACCTTCGTACTAATCTTACAGATATTTTAATTGTCAGAATAAGTGCCCGATATTTATTTTTTTTCACCAAAGTCTTTCTTGCTAATATACCTCACAGATATCTTTTTGATAAACTGGCTGATTGCTCTTTTACTAGCGGCAACGCCGCATTTTTGAGTCAAACGCGCTGTGTGCGCGTGAATTCGAATGTGTTTTGGTAATGTGTCAGGCGTTTTTCGCTTCATTCGTTGTTATTTTCTTGTTGGAGTTTACTTTGGTGTGAGCTGTGTGCGAGTTCGTGTAAAAGTTTGTTTTATTGCGTCGTTCTTTGTATGTGTAGGAGTGTCAAAACGGAAAGGGGAAAGAAACGAGAAAGGAGAGTTAATATTTTTAAACGTGAGGAAACAGATGCATATCTCTCGTCGTGGATAGGAAAAATATTATGAAATGTAACTGATGCTACCATGTGGTAGGGTAGGAATCGTCATAGATAGCTATTAAAAAGGTTTTCAATAGCTCGGTGGGGGATACTTTTTGCTAGGGAAACATCTTTAATAAAATATGAAGCTCTGAAGCGAGATAAAGAAACTCTTATTATAACTGTTCACAGTTTTTTTGTTTTTTTAAACAAAATTATAATGGAAATGATGATTACTGATAATGACCGATTCTGGAATCATAACTAAAATAGGCAAGGAAATCCATTTCAATTTTTGACATGATTATGGAGGATCATTTAAAATGGATTCTTTAATTTCTATTGCGAATTTATCATAAATTACTCAATGAGGCTTTTATCCGATGACTAGTCAATTATATATTATCAAAATAAATTTCTAAATACTATTCACTCCTTGAAGAGGATTTGAATGTATAATTTAAATTAAATTAAGAAATTGTAATGCTTATACATCTCAACAGAGTAAATTGACTTATACATCTTAACAAAATAAAGTCCAACGCTCGATTATAATTCTGCAGAGGAGAATTTAGGAACCCCCATGAAACGAGAGTGATCTATTTTAAATATTAACAACAAAATAAATTGTACAAAAACTCCAAAGTTTAAGAAAGTTTAAACATATACAAATGTGAGAAAAATATTATTGCCACTTGAAACAATAATTATTCAAGTATTTTTTGCTTTGTAACAACCATGAAAATGTTTTTCTTCAAACATGTATTTTATGGTATTTTATTTAGAAAAAATAGTCATAAACATTCTCGCTAAAATTAATTTTGGATAATGGACCCATAAAATATTCTAGAATAATCTCCGTAAGTGAGGATGTATAAGTATGTTCTGATAATGGGATTTTTTTGATTGGATTTTTTTCTTTAATAAAATTTTCTATATAGTTATATTTTTCTGTAAAAATATCTGCTTAATTTAATTAATAATTGAATAAATTAATAAGCAAAAAATTAAAGTTTTCTCCTGTCTACTTTTATTTACTAATATATTTTTTCACTTATACTTGATTTTTTAATGAATTTCATTTTCCACGTAACTTTTATTTTTGGTTCTTTTATTTTATTTTTTATCTTCAAAATTTGTTGCATTTTTAATTTTCATACGGACCATGTCAATTAGGCCGAGCTAATATGTTGAATGTAATTGATCCATCGAATCGGTGTGTTGGACAGTAAAGACTACTTTTGAACAAAAAAAACATTGTTAAAAAAGAAAAGGAGAGTTGTGTTTAATTAGTTTATTAAGAAATATTTCATGTAGATTGTTCACAAGATAATCTCTATGTAGAATAGAACACTATATAATCGGGTGATTGTATGGGAACATATGTGCAACATGCTGTGTGAACTTTCAAAAATCTAGCAATTTTATAAAAAATCTTCGATGATTTGTACATTCCTTGGAAACTTCACGAACTCACTGCACTTTAAGCAGTTGATTGCTCACCTCAATGAAGACTAATTACGGTAAAAACGGATCTCTGCAAAATAACGCAGGATGAGGAGTCGGTTCATCGGTGATACCTCGGAATTGCTAACAAAACGCATTGCTAACATTTTGCACTTGCACATTGCATAACATATATTTTGTTATTTTGACATAAAATGAATTTAACATGACCATTACTTTACCAGGACATTACAGAAATATGTCGGCATTCACAAATCTTCTATTTTATGTTCTATCAAAGACAGATTTGCTAACCCTAGGCGTCTTTAACCTAAAACGGGATAAGCAATTTTGTTCGACCTGGATTTCAAAACATTCTGTCCGACATGTTTGGTCGGATGCTCTAAACCATCAAAGAATTCGTCGCCTATCATCTCTTTTACGTTGTCCACCACGGAAACACCAGAGATGTTCCTTGAAAATCACAGCATGTTCACACACACATTCTGTTATTTGGGAGTTATCTACCAGATAAACATTTCATAGCCTCTCGAACGTTCAGATAATTTACCGGACTCTTTAACAACAATTTATCTTGCACTCGTAAAACAAATTTTTTCCAACGTATTAGTAAGATAACTTCTGGATAGACTATCAGACTTTATCTGGCACCGGTGAAACTGGCCCTATGTGATCAAAAGTATCCGGACACGTAGCTGAAAATGACTTGCCTGCTCGTGGCGCCCTCTATTGGTAATGCTGGAATTTTATAGGGGTCTTGGCCCACCCTTAGCCTTGATAGCAACTTCCACTGTCGCAGGCATACTTTCAATCAGGTGCTGGAAGGTTTTTGGGGAATGGCAGCCCATTCTTCACGGAGTGCTGCATTGAGGAGAGGTATCGATGTAGATCGGTGAGGCCTGGCACGTAGTCGACGTTTCAAAACATACCAAAGGTGTTCGATAAGATTGATGTCAGGACTCTGTGCAGGCCAGACTATTATAGAGATGTTATTGTCGTCGAACCACTCCAACATAGGCCGTGCAGTATAAACAGGTGCTCGATCGTGTTGAAAGATGCATCGCTATCCTCGAAATGCATTCGCCATCCCCGAATTGTTTTTCAGTAACGGGAAACAAGGTGTTTAAATGCCAACTTATGTCTATGCTGTGATAGGGCCACACAAAACAAGGGGTGCAAGCCCCTCCATGAAAAACACGACCACTATATAACTCCATTTTGGACGTGTCTGAATACTTTTGATCACATAATGTAGTTGAACTGGCCTCGCTGAGCCTCTTCAGCTCCTTCCTGGCCTCAACACCAAATGAAAAGAGAACTGCAGATTAGGTATCGAGTCGCGTGGAGAAAGGTTACAGTGCTCCTTTCTCCACGGATGAATTTTTCTGTCCACGTTTTCTGCAAAATTTGGGTTGAACATGCCGTACCAAGGAAATAGTGTGAAACTATGGTTATTCCAATCCCCTTAGGACAATCCTACCTTGCAAGCTGGGTGTAAGATTTTAGAGCGAATGTTAAACACGTGTGGTCTGGTTCCTGAAACAAAGGACCTATTTTAACCTTTTCAGTGTGGTTTCAGGAAGCACAGGTCAATCATGGGCAACGTAGCCTCCCGTGACCCTAGTGACATCGTATGCACTTAGGCCATCATTACCCCCATCCTCCGGGCATGTCTCTTCATGCTTTTGCATACGTTCAAAAAAAATTCTCATCCCTGTGAATCCCTCTGAAGTCGTGTTCCCTCTTGGCAAATTCTCCAGCCTACAATAGATATGAGATTATCGAACTTCCGGAAATCAACCCCTCATGTTGAAATTTCAGTACACGAAATCCATATATCTCGGTTATAACTTCATGTACACTGATGATTCTGAAAATGGTAAAGTAGGATGTGCCTTCTACTGTCGTATTGCCTCGCGGATGTTTCGAGTAGACTTCCTATAGCGCACAGAAATATGCACTCTAGGAGGCTAAGTTCGCTGAATGACGTTAATGGAAGAAGTGATCTGTAGCAATTCTGAAAGCTCGCTCGAATCCATAAACTCTTTCTGTGATCTGACAGCGAATATCCAACACCAAAGTCATTTATTGGTGCGTTATGACGTTTTTTGCTGGATCACTGGCCACTTAGAGATCATAGGAAACGAAATGGCTGACCAGGCACCAAAGCTTCCCACGAAGAAAACTCTGGTAGACATCCTCACAGTTCCAATAAATGATTCCAAGATGTTTATAAAATGAGTGAACACGTTTCTCAGTGCATGGCAGAGTGGCAGATCTCGAATTTGAACTACCGAGAATCGAGGATACCATAAAGCCTTGGTCTTACTCATCTCGTGGCTCTAGGTGCGAAGTAATTCTTCTGATACTCCTGCGGAACGGTCACTGCCATTTCTCCCACGGATATCTTCTCAGTGACCTATCGTCCACTTCCAATGATTGCGGCCGTGGAGCGTGCGCTCTTACACTGTCCTCACGTCAAAGATAGCCGCCGAAGGCACCAACTTGCTGGGTTTCTAGCAGAGACTTTGAAACGATGAATCTTCTCACTGCAAGCTTTTTTTTACGAGAGATTCTCAGATTACGTTGTAGATGTTATAAGACTATAATGACAGTTATTTGGCTTTTAGTTGGAGATTTTTAAACTGTATCTGGCAGTTTTATGCTGATCGTATTTTATAATGGTACACAGTTCATTTTCAGTTTTACTTAGATTTTACTTTGCTTTAAAAATGTTTTAGCTTGGCACTGCTACAATGCGTACTGACCTTAAAATAATTTGACACGTGCGTCAATCTTAGCTGTTAAGAGCCCTTTAACTTGAATAATTATATTATAATTATCACGGTGTGGACCAAATGGCTGCAGATATCAATATCACTCTGCTGCTTCTACGTTCGTTTCCGAATCAATTGGTAAACCCCGACACCTGGATTCATGGTGGAATCTGAACTGCTTTAGAGCGGCATGTTCTCATAAAAAACCATTGGCACGACTCAAACATTACCCAACTGCGGATACTTTCATCAAATATAAAATATGCAGGGCGAAGGCGAGAAGAATTGAGTACAAAAATGCATTTTGCATACGTCTCTCTCGATTGCCACACGCCACGTATGCTGTGGAGAATGCGCCAGATTAAAGGACACTTCATCATATACGGTGCCAGGTTTCCTTAAAAATGGAGATGATCACTACTCGTGATGTGTTTGTAGAGGAACTCACCGCGCACCGTGTACACGTATCAAGTTCGTTCGACTTTTGGTTAAGGTCCTGATGCAATACACAACCAAGTGCTTCCGCATGTTGATGTGGCAATGCAATTTCTCCTCTGCCTTTACAATCGCATGTGGTAAGAGCACACTATCATCATTGCCACTGTCATTGCCATAGGCAGTATAACGTCGTTCGTACGAGAGCCTGTAAACGTATCTCTGTGGATGATTTTGCCATCTATTCATCAAGCAGCATCAGTGTGATACAGAAACATCGTTAATTGGTGCTCAACAAGCTCCACGAACGGAGCTCGCCAACAGGTTTTAACTTCTCTACTACTAAATGTACTGGTGTGCATGTCTGCAGAATATACCACTTGCATAGCAGTCCAGTTCTTTATTGGAAAATCAGCATTCATTCGCGAAACTGCAAGATTCCTACGGCTCGCGTTTGTCCCTTCTGGCATTCTGAGGCTACAGACCAGATGTTTCCCCCTCTATCTTTCTATGCTGAATTAAATGTGATGAGCTGAACGCATTACTCTATTGGGGTTCTAGATAGTATTCAACCGCTCTGTGTTGGTACGTTCGTGACATGTATGGCTCTGCCTTCTCTCATTTCTTCGACTCATCAATAGTGTATAACACACTGGTATTCACCATCCTTAAGAAGAATATGTGATATTAGCGTTTTATGGTGCTTAAATCTCAGGACTTCGTCGCCGAATAATTATCCATCTTGAATATGAGACCTCATGTAGTGTGCGAACATAGCTTCAGGTATCAGATTTCGCGGACAACCTGCCGGTATTCGATTTCGAAATCTTTTGCTGACCTTAATTCAAAGTCAATTTAAACTTTGTATTACAAAGTTCTAATACCCATCAAGGTGGATTGGTCCACATCCTGACGAGTAATGCAAACCTGTGACGACCCGTGTCGGTGGGGATTTGTCCGAACAGTTGAGGGACCTCTGTGATACCCAACTACTCCTTGTGCTACTTTCTACTTTGCACTTAGGGATATGTCGCGTATGTATTGGGAAACATTCCTTGTAGGTTTCCAACACACTCGATTTGGCTTCGGTCTCATAGACGGGCAGTCGGGAGCTAACCCACTCCCGATCAGTCGACTCGGGCTAGACCTGTGACTGAACTCCAAGGTGAGTGGCGGTTTCATTGTTCCCCTGCGAGTCTGTGGCGGAGAATAAACAATGTTACACCTTGTTATATCCCCAGAGGCAATCCTGGCATTCCAACGGAGTGTCCTTGTAGGGTTCCATCGTGGGTAAGGACCACGGGGATGAATTAGAATCCCTTCCCATAAATTCAAAAACAACTTCTCCCCGCCCGCTTCTCAAAGGAAGAGGAGACTGAAAGAAACGTTCTGGAAAGCTTTTTCTGCAAAGAAAGTGATAAACCAACGAAAGGGCGCTTCCTTGTAATGGCATGCAAGAAGCGAAAATGGCGAAGAAGTGAAAACAATAAAAGTGTTAGCTCAATAAAACTCGCAATGGATGTAGAAAATTCAGGGAAGATCGGGTTGTCGTTCGCCAACGCACTGGAACCACTTTCCGAATGACGGTAAGACGAACAGATCGAAGTTTCGGCCGGCCTCCAGATCGAAGTTTCAACTCACTCTACATTAAACTTATGTAAATCATGATATCGCAAAGGAAACCGATGGAGACCTGAAAACCTTGTCTGAATGAGTTGCCGACAATTCAGCGAAATTCTGCTTAACCCCACTCTACGTTGATCCTCACATTCGACCTCCCTCTCTTCCGGAGACAATATCATGTGGGTGGTATAATGTGCGTGTGCGGTAGTATGTGCCGAATCCCCTGCGCTGCTTTGTGACTAGAGGTTCGGCCATGCCCAGCAACGCTGCATGGGCAGCTGTGGTCTGCGCCAAAGTGTCACAACTCTGAATACAAATCCGCCCCAAATGTTAGAACTGCACAGACCACCCATCAAACTCAAATGTGCGATTTTTGAAAAAGAGATACTAAAAGTTCCAGTGAAAGTGTTTCATGAAGCAGGTGGGTGATTCCTTACAAGAAATCCGATGACTCCAGTTTTGCACACCATGGGGATGACGATTTCCAGTTGCCAAACGAGTGCAGAACTACACCTAACCTCTGTACGCGACTTTTGTGTTATATGTCTAGAAGATATCGTGTGCGGAGATGCAGACACAAAATTAACCCTACCCTTTAAAAAAAGATAAAAACTACAAATGTCTTAACAAACACCCAAAGGTGTCAACCCGTGAAATTGAGGTGAAAGGACCTATTTCTATATCCTGGTCACATGTATCAAAAGAAGTGCACATCCAATCACACGCGCCCTTTCCAGGATTCAAGGTGAAACAGCAATGGACGAAGAGCCGCACATGAACTCGTCCACTTTTCCGCAGGGGGGGGGGAAGACACCACCTTATCCCCGAAGAAAGATTTGAAAAATTAAAACCTAAAATCATGCTCTCGTGGCTTCCGTATTCGGTTAGCGAATTACCTCGACGACGACGACGACCTCTCGACATCGATGATGGCCTCTATGCCCTTGGCAGAGTGGGGACCATGTTCAAAGAAACAGCCGTGCGAACCAGTCTTCAGACATCCTGCTAGCGTATAAATGTCCGTACTATCTCGATAACTATTTGCAACGTCTATATCCCGCTTGGACAAGCCGTGTCGCAAGATGACCTTGCGACTCTCATTATTCATTTCACCTTTCCTCATTCTTGGGAACTTCAAAGCTAATAGTCCCGTCTGCGGTGCAGCCAGGTCTTACCAGAGAGGTATCCTTCTGGAAAATATTATGTGCAGATTAAAGTTGGTTGTAAATACTGGCCACGCCACTCATTTCTCCCTGGCATCCAACACCTTTTCCCATATTGATTTCGCTTTCTGCAGTTCATCTGTATCTACGTTTGTAGAATGGACAGTCCTGGAGAACCTCCATGGAATCGACCATTTTCCAATCCTGGTTCACTTAAATGTGGCCGATCGCGATGTCCGTCCACCCCAGTAGTCAATCCAGCGCGCGACTGGGCTTAATACGTTGCAAAACTACACATCAGACCAGTGTCCCAACGACAAATTGTATGGTTGCTCACTTCTCTGAAGCCGTTGTCAAAGCCGCAACCATCGCCACACCGAGAGCGCCGAGCCGAGCACGACGACCTCTTCTACCCTGGCGGAACGTAAACTGCGCAAACGCTGTTCGCGAGCGGAAACAGGCAGTGTCCAGGTTCAATAGGTTCCCTACAATTGAAGACAATCGATTACAAGCGGTGTAGAGCCAGGCCCAGAATGGTCATTCGCGAAAGCAAAACCTCTTGGAGATCCTATCCTTGTTCTCTCTATTAGTGTGTTCCTAAAGTGGTATGGCGATAGTAGCGCCAAATTGGGGGAAGATTTCCTCCGAACGTTCCAGGCTTGCTGGTGAACGTAAATGTGCCTCCCCTGAAGAAACACCAGAGAAACTGGCTTTTCACTCTGAGAAATTTCCATTTCGTATCATTCTGCAGGGTTTATTAATTATTAGAGATAAAAACACTGAATTTTTCAAGTGCCTGAGAAGAGGAATATATCTCCTCATTTTCCATGGAAGAATTGTCTGCGCTTGCTCTTCTGAGAGACCAGGACGTGACCAAATCCACAACCAAATGTTAAAACACCCAACCGAGAGGGCGAGATCGTTCCTCCTCAACCTCTTGAACCGCATTTCGAACGAACGCATCAATCCTGACACCTGGCGGGAGGCTATTGTAATCTCCGTTCCTAAGGAAGGATCCAATGATTTCCTCGAGTTATGGATCAATATCGCTTACTAGTTGTATTTGTAAGATAATGGAGCGATTGTTAAACGACGCCTGGTCTGGCTCCAGGAGTACACCCACTTTAACACCAATACAGTGTGGCTTCAGGAAGCATCGATCTACTTTGGATCACGTGGTCACTCTTGCTTCGCACATATCCACTTCGTTCATTAAAACATATTGTAGCCGCCTTTGACAATGAGAAAACCTATGACATGGCAATTTGCACTCGTGGGGTTTTAGAGGACAGCTCCCTCTGTTCCGTGTGAACTTTTCCACAAGATATTTTCGAATCCGCGTTGGCGGAAAACTCTTCCAATGCTTTGGAAAGAGATTTCCTCAGTAGTCAGTTCTGAGAGCCACTCTGATTGTCATTGCAACTAATGACATAGCAATAGTCGTAAGATAGCCTGGAAAGGCATCGGTTTTTGTTGATGATTTTGACATTTTCTGCTGGTCGCAGCATGAACGTCATTCGAAGGCAACTACAACTCGTCCTAAATAGACTTAATGAATGGATCGCAAAAACCGAATTGAAGTTCTTCACCTCAAAATCAAAATGCACTCAGTTCTGCAAGATATATCACCTCCAGAATGACCCTGATTTATTTCTTGTCGGTCTGACGTTCGAGAAAAACCTGGTATGGCGAAAACATGACCGCAACCTGCAGAGCCGATGAGTATCGCCAATCGCCTACTTCGCAACCTCAGAGGTACCTCATGAGGCGCCTTTGTGCGCGGGCGCGCCGATCGCACATGGCCAAGGACTTAAGATTTACTCCTGGGAGAGCAAACTAGGGACCATGCCGGCGTAAGCGATTGAGTAAACACACAAATCATCTATCAGGATGGCGATTGAAGGCCGAGATAACTCTAAAAATACATTAATCAAGAAAAACAAAAGTGGTAATACAGAAATCGCAAAATTAAGATACAAAACTTAGTAAGAATAAACTAACGTACTCCTGCGAGAACTCTCTCATGTTCTTACCTCAATAAAAACTATTCTAAGCCAAAAAATAATAAAACTAATAAATTCACCTGTTACCATAAGCATGTTAAAATCGTTAAATTTCATTTTTAATTCGTTTTGCATTTTTAATTCGTTTTGTTCTTGAACTGTGTTGTTTATAAACTTATATTGACTTAAATTACCAGTTTGAAATTTGAGGAGTGAGCGGTGCTAAAAACAAATGGATTTTGAATAATAATAATAATAATAATAATAATAATAATAATAATATGCACTTTTAGTATTTAGTAAAGATGTATGGTGAGGTATTATCCCCGCACATTTCTTGAGCCCTCGTTTCGCTAATTGCCAGAGGAGTGAGGAGTTAGGTTATTTTGAGAAAAATAATTTTGTAATATTTGTAGTTCATTTTTCGATGCAAAATAGCTTCATTACACGGGAGCTAACATTTCTGGTTATCAAATTTTGTTTACAACGCTCTTTTCTATCATTATTTCTACTAATATTTGCAAAGAAGTGGGGGTAGATATTCCGGAGCTCGAGAAAACTTGCGATAGTGTGAATACTCACATTCGTTTGTTGCGTGGGAATCCTGCCTATGAAGGCAAACTATTTTTTCTAAGGGTATCGTGAAATAAACTTGAGAACATGTGGTCCGTTTCCATCGTCGTTCCCTCCACAATTAGGTACAAAAATGTGGTACAAAAATTTTCGTTTTATAGGCCCCAAAATGCTTCGATTATAAGTTATTTATCGATTTAGCTGACTGAGTACTGTGGGTTGCATTTGACATGAGTATTTAAATGCGTTTAAAAAAAAGAACATATTTTGAAAGTCAAAGTGCATTTCGTCACATCTCCGCAAAATTCTTTCTTTAGGGACTTCATTTATAATGATGGGTTGCGTGTGAGAACTCCGAAAGGCATGTATCCTACTGAAATATTGAGACAATTTTGCGTAATGTTAAGCTGTGACAGCTGCAACAATGTGGTAGTATAATGTAATTGATACTGAAGAATCCTTCATACGCCTTCCTTCGGAGGGGAAGTAAAGCCGGCTGTCCCATGTTCGTAGATTTACTTGCATGTAAAAGATCCTCAAGCCTAAATGACGCCTCTGAGCTAAATTCAAGTCGCCTGTTTCTCGCCCAAGATACCTCCTTTCTCCGGTAGTTGGTGAAAGGAGCGTAGCGAAATTTGCGTGGTCAGACGGAAGAGCAGGCCTAATGGCCTGAGTCTCGCCACGTAAAATAAGGCATAATTCAATTCAATTCAAGAACAAAGATTACAATATATTCAATTTACAGATCAGTGTCTCCAATCAAGTGAACGTTATTATATAAAATGTGAAGCGGAATCAAATTTGAAGTTTGCAGATATCACAGAAAACGAAATACAATTTATGTGACAATTAATAATAGTATATAAGCATTAAAGTATGAGCAACATAAGCACGATTTAAAATAACTGAAATCAACTGTTGATTTCGTGTATATATATATATATATATATAACTGATTGACATAAATTAACTCCAAAACCACCCACCAAAATAATATATCAATAAAGTCAATGCTAACTTCACAAGAAATAGTTTGGGCTACAGCCCGCAAACCACCCAATAAAGCATAAAGCATATATATTCTTTATATATAAACGTTACAATATATATATATATATATATATATATATATATATATATATATATATATATTTAATGTAACGTTTCACGGTGGCGAATTAAAACCAACACAATATTTTAAACAACATTTATTTGTAATCAATTATATACCCAAATCTTTTCTAAAATTGTTTTCTTTACACACGACTCCGTTCTCTTGATTATTTACACTGATCACTTGTCCAGTATCACACAGTTCGCTGCACTCTCCACAGTCCACTGCGCTGACCACAATTCCCTGCGCAGACCACACTTCACTGCGCACACCAGGGTCCACTGCACTGCTGTTTACTGCGATGCACACTTTACAGCTCAGCTTCCACTGCAGACTTTAAACTGCTGACTGCTGTTTCCCCACTGCACCACTTTTTATTGCGATGCACACTTCACAGCTCAGCTTCCACTTGAGACTGCTGACTGCTGTTCACCCACTGCACCACTGTGCACCGCAATGCACACTTTACGGCACAGCTTCCACTTCAGACACACTGACGGACTGATTGCTTATTTACTGACACCACTCACACACACCGACTAACTTACACATACTGACTTAACTGCTACGTCTTACAGACGTGACTGCTAGTGACTCGCGGCCGCCGGCAGCGACGCATTTATACCTGGCCGGCGCTCGTATCGATATGTCCGGCATTTTCTCCGCGCTTCCCTGCGATTCGCGAATAGTCTGGAACCGTCAGTTCGGGGAGGGAAGAGAAGGGGCGCCGGCAGATGACGCAATCCACGCGCAGCGAATCCGGCAGGTGGTGCAATATTCGTTACAATATAATTGAAGATTCAATATTGATAAAGCTTTCATTGCCTTCATTAATACTGGAGTCAGTGTATATTACGTGTTTTAAACTCGTAAAAATACTGGGATCCCAATCAAGGCCAAGTTATGCTTCTTGAAGCGCTACACTGCTCAACGATTTTAAGAAAGGGTAACACCGTAATGATGGAAGTTGGCTTGAAGCCGTTAGGGGGAGAGCTGGCCTCCATCAGATGGCGGCCGTTTTCTCCGATTATGAGTTCACCTCCCCGATTTGCTTAGGCAGCATTAGTGTCAAACCAAACTGCCGACGTCATTTTTCTGTGTTGCATAACGTTTAAGTTTCTTGGAAGTTCATGCGGACGACTCGTGCCCTCAGGCTCGCTTAAAGAAACACTTGGAACCACCCTAGTACTGGTTAGGGGTGAACCACTTGTCAAGTCGCATACTGTTAGCGATCAGAACACCACGGCGAGCGAAAAACCGCTGCTGCCCTAGATGGGATGCTGCTGCCCAGATGGGATGGAGGTGAGGTTCAGGATCGATTGCCATGTCTTCTTGGTGCATTACCCGCTCTATTGTTGAATATTAAAATTCTCCAGAGGTACAACAGCTGATATCGTAGATAAATTGTTAAAATCTAAAGTTTTGCTTATCGGAATCTGTAACGATATTCTTTTGGACAGGAGTTATTTGGGTGCGACGTTACATTTCGTGTGAAATGGTTTTTGTTTTGCTACATTGCAGTGTTCAACATTAAACAGTATTTTAACTTTCATTTTCGCTCAGTTTGCAGTAGAGAAGTTCTATTTGTACTGAAATGGGCGTCTCCAAACTCGCGACTTGTTTTACTTATTCAACCATGTTTTACTTATTCAACTGTTCGATTTAGGCATAAAGAAATGTGGGTATTCGCGATTAAACTCAGAGTTGTGTAGTAACTAAGTCAAATGTATCTTTTCATCACCCGTTCTCTTTTGGCGCCCTGTGCTTACAATTCTACCTGCTAAAGTTATTTACAGAAGCAAAACCCGACAAAAACCAAACTAACGCTTCCATCGCATCTGGTGTTTTCTACGCAACTCTATTTCAATGTAGCTTGCCCTCTTAATCCCCACTCACAACCCAAAAATATAAAAATACGAAAATTCAGGGGAAAAATGATTTAAAAAAGTAACGCAAAAGGCTTTAAAAAGTTGAAATTACTATTTATTTCGCGGTAAAAAGTGCATAATTTAATTTAAAAGTGCATAAATAAGGTTATTGTTGATAAAATCAAGCTCAACTTCTGTTTACTATTGTGGCGTCGTTAACACGAGGGCCAGAACCGTTAGGTCGGTGAAAGTACGCTGCGGGGGAGGAAGGGGTTGAGCCTGAACTTCCGGGAGTTTGCGCTCTGGCGGGTGACTCAGGTAGAACCGCAGAGCCAAAAATACCGTAGGCTGTAAACTCCGAGGATGCTAGCCTGCGAGCCTCGTTTACGGAAGCAGGCAGCCAACCCTGAGAATCCTGTGTGGGGGCGTAAACCAAAGCTGGTCAGCGAGCCTCGCGCCAGCCTGCGAGCCTATCTATGGAACAGTGGTGGGGGTGTCAGCCTCAACTATTTAACGCGGCGCCATCTGCGCCCGCGTTCTCATTCAGTTTGCATCGGGAAGCTTGTACGTGTGTGTACGAGGAGTGTAGGAGTGTGGGCGAGATGTCCGGAGAGTCAGGGTCAGACGATCTCGCGTGCTGTAGGCACACGGTCGCCACGACCGGGTTAAATTTTGGCGTCAGGCCATGTGACGGTAATTGTCACGGGACAGAGGTCCGACAGCGCGCATCACGCGTGGCTTGTATTTTCTGCGGTAAAGCAGTGTTCTGAAAGGAAAAGGTTGCCGGAGTGTTTTGATATTAGCAATTCATTGTAACTTGTACATAATCTTTGAATATATTATTTTTATTTTGTTATTGAAATTTATTTCTTATTTCACTACGTCACACTATTAAAATAAAAAAAGACAAAACAAATATACAGGCCTTAATGATAGCGATTGCTGGAATCGTCACCATATCTCTAGACAGTGATGACGATCTCCCATTGACAGTGTTGATCATTTCTATTGAATATTAAACGCATTTGTGTGAATGGTGGGGGTAACAACTGACAAATAGTGTTTGGAGAAAATTAAAATTAGAACAGGCACCTTGTACATCCCTGTATAGTTATGCAATTGAAAGTACGCTAAGATGAAAGTGATACAATTTCGTAAAATATGATTGGAATTATTTTTATTATAAAAATTAAATTCTGTATTAAGTTAGTTTTTTGTAAGAGAGCATTCCGGTCGCCACAAGCGGAACTCTGAAACACTCTGCAGAACACGCACCACCGATACAGCGGAGAACAGCTGAGAACGAGCGATACCGATAGTTGCTGTCTTTGACTGGTATTTTCGTGCTGATTCCATTAGCGGGTAAGAAGCGCGCTTGCTCTCACGACTGAGAAAGCAAGCCAGCGAGAAGTATCGATCATAGAATTGTTTTGTCCCTGTCTACCCATGACAGAAGTCTCCCCTTTATCACGATTCTCTGATGTTTTTAGTTAAAGTAATATTTTCTAGTATTTCATTGAAAACCATTCTTTCAGGTTTTTGTTTCGTTGTTCCTGTAACGTCCCAGCTTTGAGCCGAAAAATGGAATGTGCGGCTGTCCAGAAGGATTGCGACAGTGACACCGAAACTGTTGTGTGTTTACTCTCTGATGACGAGAGCGAACCTGTGAAAAAAAAGCTTTGGTCCAGGAAGATTGGAATTCAAAGGAGTCCTCCAAGATGGTATTTATTTTTTCTAGCGATGGAGCAGTAACTTTTAATGTGTTCTTGTTTACCCGAGAACTGTTTCATATGTAAAGTTATTTACCAAGCGGTGTAGTACATATACTCGATCAAGTATAAAGAAAAATTCCGCGGTTCTGTGCAGTCATATGGATAATTGAACTTGCCCTCTTGCATTGCAGGGTCTCTGGGTGTATTTAATGTTCTTAAGAAGTAGGAGTGTAGTGTCATGACAGATTGTTTAACCATGTTTTAAATAACGTGAGACTGCGTGGCCATCTTCATATTTTGGAGCGGCGAAGTTAAGGTAAATAAAGCACATGAACGATCTTCGCGAATCTTCAAGAAATTGGCTGAAGCTAATTAGCTGTGGCTAAGCATTTGAAGAACGAATGTATGAGTAAGCGGAAGTATAAGTAACGATTAAAAATATTGATGTCTCGACAACATAAGCTGCCGTGGAGTTTCGTTTTGTACATTTATCTGCGAAAATGGCCTAAACACGAATTCGTAACTCAATCGATAACCACAATTCAATGATGCGACTGTCTTGACTGTGGTGTCGGTGGATGCCACCAAGGAGCAGTAGCCCGTGTATTCGTGCAGGCCTCGGTGCGGCGGCAGAAACTGATTGCTCAGCGACTTGACTCCATCGTTCTGGGAAAGCCCACGTGCGTATGAGGATTGGCAGTTGTTTTAAATTAACGATTGAAAACGTAAAACTCTATTTCCAAGAACATTTTATTTTATTATCTGAAACTATCCATCTTATTGCTTCAATCTGGCTACCAATTACGGTATGTAGATACCGTCGCATTCACCGGCAGTTTCCGTCGGGAGGAGAAATGGAAATGATCGACGGCCGCAGTCCCTCACCCGACATGTCGACCCGTGCTTTTTTAGAAACCTACTACCCCGTCGCTGGAAGCCTCCGAGTGTGATTCACGCCTCTGCCAGATATCAGCTTTGGCTAACCGAACTGGTCGGGGAACGTGATCTCGTGAGGATGCAAATTTACTGGAGCGGCATAGTATTGCCGCTCATGTACGAGATTTCGTGAACACAGGCGTGATATGGCCTCTGGATTTTCCCCCTTCGAAAATTCTCGAATCTCGGTCGTGATCTAACTCGTGCTCTGGGCGTGCTGATTCGTCAACCAAAGATATTCTATTACACAACTACTGCTGCGTTAAAAAAAGACTGTCGTAATATCAGGCAAAAAGATACATGCAAGGTACTCGAAGGGACCCGAATAAATCCATTAGGGAAGGGGTGTAGAACAGCGTACCGGCACAAAACTATCTATGGTTGAAGAGAAATGTCATAAAATATATCAAACAGTCCTTTTGAATTCCCTTTATAACCTGGATTGCTCTCGGTTTGTCATTCTCCCGATTGCCATCGGCAGACGACTCGCGGATCAGTCGCGGACCCGTTGGTGTGCCATCGCTCTTACGGTTCGGCTTGTCTCGGTAGAAGCTGGCACTACTTTATCCACTTGCGGGCGATTCTCAGAAATGTCTGCCTCTCGAGAGTGCTTTCACCGACCCCTCCACCTAACTGGGGAGTGGTTAGCTCGCGATGGAGATGCGACAGTTCACTTAAGATGGAGGCGAAGAGAGCGGCGATGTGTTTCGTTATTAATTACGCTTCTTTAGAAACGTCTTTAGATGAGAAGGAATTGTCCGTCAATCAAATATGAGTACTTTCGCACGCCACTTGAAAAAAATTGAAATGAGGTTGCGCAACATTATAGCCAATTTGTAAGCAAACCACATTGTTTAAAATATAATTTCAAAATCACGATATTTTCTATTTCTACTTTTTTAAACGTTTTACTTGAATATCAACTATAAATTATCACATAACTGGATCTCAGTATTTTTTGCTTACATTTTAATTCACGTTTTGATGTTTCCTGATAACGATAAGGGCTTTTTTCAAAACTTCATTTTGTCTATCCTTCCGTTCGTCCGTCTGCCTGAACAACAGCGCTTAAACTATTCGTACGATATTCTCATTGTCATAACTTAATTGTTTTTGAAATACATGGCATTTTCTCCTTTTTATCCCTTCTCATGTATCCACTATTTTGTAGTGGTCATGTCGAGGCAACAAACACCAAACAACCGCAATTTCTCTCAGTTACTTCCATCACGTTGCGAATGCTGAGAGGAAGAATTCAGTACGAGTCATCGCTCAGGCGTGTCCACTAGAGAGTGTTTCAGAAGGCGACCGCTTCCGCGAGCATCACATCACTCTCTCTTGCGCTCACGTTGCTATCAGAACTGTGTGCATTGGCGAGAAACGCTTTCGATACGAACTTGCGAGAGCTTAGACCTCAAGTCTTTACCACTCGAACCTCAGACACGTTGCCCTATGGTAAACGCCCTCGTATGTTACGCTAATAGATAAAGAGATGTCAAACGATGGTGTGCCGTATGCCACTGAGAATGAGAAATGAAGGATTTGCGTGGCACACAGCTGCAGGCACCGGCGGCCACAAGGCCTTGAACATGTAAAGGACTAAGCTCAGTTGCGCCTGCATTTGGCGTAGTTCAAAGTCTGCCATTTAAACTACTGGCAGGCAGTAGCACGGAAGCGCATCTGCGCTGCTTATGGCGGTAGTGCGCTGCTCATCGCAGCAGCAGCGAGGTTGCGGGGCTCGAGTGTATAACTTCATTTAAAATACTGCTTTGCCAACGATTGCACCACTCGAATGGGCTGATGAATGGCTGTGTGTGAAGGGGCCCTCTTAGTGCTACGGCATTGTAGTGGTATTTTCCATAGGCTCGCATTGCCCAGAAACCACGTAAGTCATAGAACGCTAAAGTAGGCTGTATTGATGAAGGAAAACGTTTTCAGAGTTCCATATCAATGTGTCTTACAGTAATGTACGCATACGTATCATGTGTGAAAACAGCTTTTTGTAACACTGACGCGCCACACGCAAGCGCCGAGTACTGTTGGGTGAAAGCAGCTTAATCTACATCTCAAGGTAGTTTTTCAATCATCCTCACTTCGCCCACCTTGTATTTGCATTTGCCTACCGACGGCAAGCTGTACGGATTAGTTTAATCTCAGGAGGGTGAGTTTACTCGTTCCAAGGCTAGTTCCTATAATGCGTTCTATCCCGAGTTACAATAATGCACCCTCAGACTTCCGGACACGCTAGAACACAGATTTTTGTGACGTCATCCTCCTTGAGCCCCTCCGCCATCTCATTGCTACCAAATTTCTGGGTTGGTACTGAAATTGATCACTGATGAGTTGTGCCTGGACGAATCCCTACTCACAATTATAATTTCTCATTTTCGCACGCGCATCGGCTACTGTCAAGATGATGCCAGGAGCCCAACTGCGCGCTACCCGGACGGCTAATCCGAGTGTCTGTGAACACTCAATCGGTCAGCAGCGCTTCCGAGTGACGCGTTTGGTAGCAAAGCATTTGCTTCACCCATATCCGGGCAATAGGGATCCATGGAACCCAGAAACATCATTTTCAATATTTTACATGAAAACTATCCAAGGTTTTAGGAACTTTTTTGTGTCTTTGTTGACGATGGTGATTTTTAAACGTTCCCGCAACCATTTACCGTTACTAACGAATAAATTTAAAAAAAATCTTTTTTTTAAGTCGCAACCCGTCAAGCGGGATCCATTCGACCCACAATTCTTAATTGGCTTGTAATATTGCATTTTCTGGTTTTGTTTGGTCCATTTCTTGGTGACTGTTGTCCAAGGGACGGACGAATGACGGGTTGCGCAATATCTTTTCATCGGGAAGTTACCTGGCACCACGTATGCGCGATTCTAAGATCCACGCCTTTGCTGTGGGTTAGTATGTAGTCGAGTCAGGAGTGAGTTTTTAAAATCGTGCGCGGTCCAGGTTTTGCGAAAAAATAACACAGCGGCAGAAATATTACTGACACTGACTGAAGGTTAGAAACCATGGCATCATACGATTATTGTTAATATAGCAAAGAATTTGGTTCACAAAATATGAGGAGACAGTCAAACAGGATTGTACAAGAGCTGCCGCTTATCTATCACGTTTGCCGGGAGGAAACAGCTTCCCCATCTCAGAAACTTTATAACAATGATGCTAAAGAGAGATTTCATTTTTGCCCTTGGAAAAAAGTAGGAAACAAAGAGATGTAGCATCTGTTAAAAACCTGTTGTAGTTAGTATATCCAGAGAGTAGTGTGTGCGATCTGTAATAAGAGAAAAACAGTTTTAAAAAACAAACGTAAAGAATTCCAAAAGGTTTTTTTAAATATATTAGAGCATTGTTTTGTTACTCGCGTCCAAAATGTACACCTGTATGCATAATTCCATCGCACACACTCCTGGGTCCGCTGGACCCGGTGGTGTCATTAAAATCGGTTGCCCGGAATAGAGTGGTTCAATGCAGGTATTCACACGAGCGTAGTAGTTCCGCCACTTTGGCGCTTAGTGGCAAACTCCAGTCACCAACGCATAGGACAGCGTGCGCGCTACCTCCTGCCAAACTTCTAAATGTCATCCTTGACTCGATAGCCAGCTTCCTGTTATACATGCATCACGAGGCCGGCGTCCGGGCTCATGTGACCCACTAAGTCTTCCTTCCGCGCAGTGAGGCGAGCCAAGAGACGTCCACTGTCAGCCGTTTTGCCTTCAGGTCGTGTCATTGCTGGGAGGTAAATTCGACTTTGCCTGTGTATACAGTCAATTACTCTATTTTAAAAGGTACCTAACCAGTTTCGCGGTCGGCGCCCTGAAAGAGTGCCGTGTGCACTAAATCAGAATTAAGAGCGACCTCGTGCGTTTTCTACACGAGACAAGTTAGAGCGAACGACATGTAGACGTCATTGTTGCCGGGCGAGACAGAAGCGACGAGTGGATTATACTGTAAAATGCGTGACGTAATAAATTCTACTTCAGAACTTAAAATACAGCAACCGAATCCTACAAATAATCGGCAAGTGTCCATCTACCATAGTTAGATCTGAATTGGTCCACCATTTGGGTGACATTCCAGGTATCTTGATTTGCTGGTGAGGAACTGATCATTTCTCGAATCCTAATTTATTTAATAAACCTCGTAAAGTGTTGTACAAAATTGTTTTAAAAAGAGCATCAGAGACGCCACACTGGGGTAGTAAGAGGTACACTGTTTTTATTTTTTAGGACTACGAATGACAGCGCGGCGAGGAGCGGTGCGAGAAGACTCTCCAGCGAGGTGATCTACGTGAGGGACAGCGAGAGCAGCAGTGAAGACGATTGCGTCATCTTGGACTGCGCGAGTCCAAGAAAGACGTGCCACGCGAGCTGCCTCCCGGCTGACTTTTTCGACCGCGAGACTCCGCCCCTCTCGCCCCGAAGAACTGCCTCCGTCTCTCGGCAGCCGGAGCTTCCTTCGCTCGTGGGAAACGACGGAGGCAAAAGTGTAGAAGTGAAGAATGTTAAAGTAAAACTTAGAAGAATCGATGAACTGTTGCTTGACGAGGTTGCAGTTTCTTCAGGCAATGAGGAACGCAGTGCACTGGAGGCAATTTCGTGCAAAAGTGTTACAGAGACAAAGCAAACTTCCATAGATGATAATCTGAATAAGCACTACTCAGCACCTTCAATGAATACAGCAACAGCAAGAACACCTTTACTGACGGAGAGGTCTCCTGGAAAAAGAAATGAAATGTGTAAGAGTAGTTCACATAGAGTCAAGTCATTTTCACCTGACAAATCCAAGAAAATACGAATAACATTAGAAATACCTTACTCTAAGATATTGGAGTTCAATAACAATATACAACCAGAATTTCTGTCATTGACATCACCAGAAGACTTTCATAAGCCTAGTAAAACCAAAATTAGTCAAGAAAGGAAAGATAAAAACCCCTCTAAGGGTCAACTTACATCAAAAGATGGAGGGGAAAACCTGGATATTGTTGAAATAGATTTAACAAAGGGGGACAAACAAAAAGCTAAGAATGATTCTTGTGAAGATAGGAAACATGCCAAAAATTCAAAAAGACATTCTCGGCATGAAAATAAATATAGGTGTGAAATATGTTGGTTGCGGGTGCCGAATGTGACAGACCATATTGTTACACAACATACCCATTTATTTACATAACTATCACTATTAATGTTAATTGTATTTAATTTATTGCGTTGCAGCGAAAAGAATTGTGTATTTTTGTGCTGCATGTGATATAAAGTTTTTAAGTGTTAAGTTCATGTGATATAAAAGTGTGATTAATTTATATAAAGGAGTGGGCGTATTGAAATACGTAGTAATTTCTACTTTTGTCATTGATTTAATTTTTAAATGTAAAAATGTTTTTGAGCATTTGTTTGGGTTGTGAGCTTTTCTGTGTTAATTTATAAAAGTTCTAATATGGCAAATAAAATGTATAGAACCTGTGAAGTGTACTGTAAGTAAATGTAAAAGAAGTCATTGGAAGTAGTCACAAGAAAAAGAGTTATGTGTAGTGCATATAATGTACTGTAATAAAAATGTATATTACACTTTACGTTAATATCCCTTACTGTAACGAATCGACTCGGTGGTCACATAATGGGGAAACTATGCTTGAGGTGAGTTAAAATGCTCGACAAAGCGTGGGTTAAAATGCTTTGAGAATTGTGGGTTTGACAGGTCGAAATATGTTTTATGTTAATCGCGTATTCCAAAGCCCGGAACTTCATTATAAAAGAGCGAAGTTTCAGTTCGCCTTAGATGTTTGAGTTTGTTATAGACGCCATTCTGCTTGCGGATGAGTATTGTTCGCAGTTTTCGCGGAAATGAGCGGATGGCTTTACTTTCGTAACATTTAGGAAGAAACCCCCAATACACTCCCTATGACCGATAGTTTCGAGGTTGATACGATATCTCGCGTCCGTCGTGACAACTCTGTAACAACAAAGAATACCCATTATTAATTTACATATTTTTTAAATATCAATAACGTTCTGGGCTGAATGTGATAATTAATGGCCGGTTTCGTAAAGCTTAATATGTGAACATTATACTGCAATTATGTACTGTAATGACTACATAGTAAGATCGTGTTAAATTTTTTATCTACAAAGCAAGATCTTCCTGATTAGCTTTTAAGTACCCAAATATTCACATAGCTAGAGATTTTTTTATTGAGCAGTTTGTTTTAATACTATTAAAGGAACGATTGTTTTGTGGGCCAAATAATGGTCTGGGTAACGGTCCTGAGGATGCCGGTTGAGACGGAGTGTAATGATACATTTGTAATAGAAAAAAAAATTAGACCGGGCCAAACGGTAACTCAGGAACTGCCTGCCTTGAGTTTTCATCGTGTAAATTCACCATTAAATGAAATATGATGCGTGGATTTATCATATATATTGTAACCCGCCTATTGCCAACTTACCACCTTCAACAGCAGCACGCATGAGCAGTAAGAGTGTTATCAAGATTTGCTCGTGAAGCGAGCTTAGAATTCTCAGGAAGCAGGATTTTTCGGGTGCGAGAAAGGTTTGCACTCTCGACACAATAAAATTGCAAAGATTGTGAACAAACGAGCGTATAATTTACCCATAAACGTTTAGTGGCACAATAACACGCCAAAAAAATTATCAGTTTTACAGAGAATGAATAGAGCCCAAATAGAAACCTTATAATACACAAATTCTAACTTCCTTCAAAATTACAAAAAGGAACAGAAACCTTACAATACACAAATCCCAACTTCCCTCAAAATCACAAAAAAGAACTGTACAATTAAACCACCTATCACGTAAAACAGTACAAGGTATGGCTCTTTTTTTAACTGTCTCATTAATTGGGGATTTCCCTTGATCCACTATTACGCATAACAATGTTTCCCACTTTAAGCTATTTTAGTGAACTCGCATTGCTGCGATCTCTTTCTTTTTTTTAACGAAACTGCTGTGGTGCAAATGCACGTGCCTCACCGACGCTGCGTTGCTCGCTGCCAGATGACCTCGCCGATTCAAGGCTGTGGGCGCTCCAACGTTTCGCCGAAATCTCCACTTACTGCGTCGACCGTTCAAAGTCCCACGCTGAACCCAGGTCCTTCGCACCTACACGCCCTGCCTTCCATCCAAGACCATACCTTTCGCACGTACGCTTGAGCCTTCTTGGAGATGCCTTCTTCTATCTTCACACGCCTCGTTCTATAAATTAGTTCGCGATTCCAGTTTATCGAATTTGCTGCGCCCCTTTCGTTTGCGTGCGCGGCCTGACTACTACACTTTTGGCTTGTGCAGTAATAAGGAGCAATATGACCGTACTGGAATAATTTAGAGACCTTCGGCGCGAATCTAGGCTATATTAGCCTTACTGCCGATTCCAAAATTTACACCACTTTCTATTACTTGAGTGGTCTAATTTTTACTCTAACTCCACGTATTTAAATAAACTCCTAACCTATCTCGAGAAGACCTTGCTGACCTTTGCTGCTGCCAATGCAATCGTCGTTGCAGGAATTTCAGAGAGCGCTCCCGAAGCGTGTTGCCGTATTTATGGCCCGACGCCTGAGGAAATTTCAGGAGTGGGGTTGCTTCCCCTCTTTCAACCCTTCACGAGAAAAACGTTGCTCGCTAGTTCGAGCGCTCTATTGCGTTCAACGGATTTCAGGTTGCGCGTTTAAAAGTCATTGCTCCGCCGCGTATGCTATCGCTGCTTGTGGGTGTTCACACATACTATACGGCGTTATGGGGTTGCACAATCCCATGACGTCACTATATATATATATATATATATATATATATATATATATATATGTGTGTGTGTGTGTGTGTGTTTATTAAAAAATATTTATACTGGTATATTGTAGCGGTGCGGTATTATTTAACTAAAATAAAATAAAGTAGAACTTAAGGAAGAGTTTGTACTGAGGAAGGACCCACGGCGTCACGCGCACGCCCGCCTCTTGCGACAGCCACGATCCCCCTGACCCACTTCGTCAATTTATGGCACCCCGACGGCCGGTGAGTTGTCAGGCGCTCCGCTGCGACCCCGTCCGGAACGTTTTCGCGACGCTTGTCACCGATACCGGGGAAGTACAGAATAATAATTCATTATTAGCCGGGAAGCCCCTCCATTGACGTGGCCTACTTTCTAGACGACAACGGACACGTTCCGAACGACAGAGAAAGACGGGACGGAGAGAGAGAATGGAAAATTTCCAAGATCTGCCGGAGCTTATTGTCCGAAATCTGAGTAAGACGCCATAACCTTTGGCCAATAGTGACTAGACCGTCAAAGGGAATTCGAAACATACGAGGAGAGAGGGTGGGGGAATGAACATCAACCTCGCATTGACGGAGATACAAATGGGGACTTGGCGAGAGGCATTCTCGGAGAGAGGAGGGCGCATCCCTGAGGAGAAGAGCGTGCACTCACTTGAAGTTTCTTGAGGAGAGGAAGTGCAAAGGCACTTACGGGGGGGATTTGCGAATCTTTGCCACTGCTTATTCGCTGCAAAATTCGCACTCACTGAAATTTCATCGAGAGGAATCGCAGACGCAGCGGGAGACAATTTTGTGTGCTCCGCACCTTTGATCGAGAGGCGATACACCCCGGCCATCTATAAGCTCCGCCGTAGCAGCCTCCACACGACCCTTCGCTGACACCACTGCCCGCCGCTGACGCCCTTCTGATGAGGGTGCGTGCACAACCGCATTCCTGGGAAGGCCATCTATAAGCTCCTCCGCGCCCGCACGGGCCCACTGCAGCACATCTGCCACGGAAGGTACCCCAGGCAACGTAATCAGGGCCAATAAACCCTTAGAGACTATTTGTAACGCGGTGCCGCGCTGAGGCACAGAAAAGTCCTCAAGGACAAACTTGTAATCGTAGTTATAGGATAATTTGTATGTATCACTTCTTCTGTTGTTGTTCTTTCTAATTTTTTTTATTTATTCACAATCTTTCTCCTTTATCAATGTAACTTCCCTGGTACAGACATTGCCCAGGAATAAATGTTTTTCTTTACCAGTGACCAAATTGTTTTTTTTGTCAATGGATTTATCTTATAATTCCTTCCATCACCTAGTGTTAAGATAGGAAAGGGTAGGGGAACCGACTGAGCTAGGACCGAGCCGCTACCGCGCATTTCCGACGATCCCACCTCGCCGGGACTGCGTGGGGGCGTAACAATATGTACAAATGTGAAAAATAAATTTTAACTTTCCATGAAATGATGTGCATTTTCAGTATTTTTGTAATGGGTGGAAAATGAGATATTGAAGATTTCAGGATTGAGGTGGCAGTCATGTTGATAAACGTGAAATGCTTGGAGCAAAGCGGGCACCAAGAAACTAGAATGCTTTTGTCGCCACTAAATGCAAATCCAAAGTGATGGGGTGGTGACAATTGAATGTTAACTGACAAGAAGGCCAAAGCCTTTCAAACATTGCTCATCTCAGCGTTCATTCTGGCCAGAGCAACGGTGAAAAAAAAAGACATTGGTTTCTATACCTAGTCGTGGTCACTAATTCGTTTAATTTTAAGAAATCAAAATTGCGATAATAAAATGGAATATTAAAGTACCAGAAACAATGAAAAATATAAAGGGCTGGATGTAAATATGGAGATCATTCAAAATGCCTCCGCAGTGGCTGCATTACCACCAAACGTTCAGAGCTGTTCGAGGAACAGCTGGAGCAGAACGCCTGGGACCTTATCGGGCCCAGGTGCAGAATTTTTGATTTGATCTAATACATAAATCACTTCTTCCATGAGGAAAGGTTTGTTGTAGTTATCGTTATTGTCCCTAGTTAGTAGTATAATGTTATTTCGACTCAAGTTTCTGCTTAAGGGATCTGTAGATAGAAAGTTTGGGTCAAAATTACTGCTATCTGAATTTATGAGCAAACGTGTTTGCTAAAAGGCTACATACGGCTTGAGTTCCAAACTATTTTAATCCAGTACTATCAATAAGATATTTAGGAATACTGGGAGTATTTATTCCACTAATGGCTTTTATTTTATGCCATACCTCTGATATAGGAGATTGGTGTTTGATGGAAGAGGTGAACTTTTGCCATGAATTGATCATTGGGGATTTGAGAGTAAGTCTTGCAAAGGCTCTTGCTTTCCTGTAAGCAATACCATTTACCATGGTTTTGTTTTTCTTAAATTTTCTATATGTTCTTTTTTTAGTTTTAATTGCTGTAGTACATTGTTCGATCCACCATGGAACTTGGCGTTTTTTAATTATTCCCAAAGTATAGGGAATCGACGTTCTTGCTGCTTCTAGAATTAGTGAAATAAAGTCATGCACTAAACTGTTTAACTCTTCAGAATCTAGGTTGATTGGTTGATTAAGAGTTGCAATATTGGACTTGATAAACTGTTCCCATTTAGCTTGTTCTAGGATCCATAGATCTAAGCTTGGAAGGGTCATATTAATGTGATAGTGGTCGCTATCATATAAGTACTTGTTGGTAAACCATGTAATTCTAGCTGCAATGTCATTTGAGGCAAAACTAAGATCAATGTTGCTTTCATTACCATTACTACAGTTAAAGTGGGTGGCCAGACCTGTTTTTAATATGGTAAGATCATTATGATTTTCTAGCCAATCTTCACCTAAAGACTTACATCTGTTGTGTGCGAGGTGCAACAAGATCACAACGATCGAACTGTTGTACTGTACTCCTGTGACTTGCCTTCTGGAATAAACAAAAGGGGAACTGTGTGGCAACTGCTTCTTTTTATGAGATGAGAGGTCCAACCCCTACCAGCCAGTCTCCTTGAGCTAACAAAGAAATCTGCTGCACTGTTAAACCCAATTCGATTATCAATCCTTCAAACAGTCCTCTAATACTTTGACAAGTGCGGCAATTCCGAACAAACTCTTCAACTTGTTTATAATACTTGTAAATTTATATTTTATTGACCTTTCTGTAAGTAATGGATAGGATTCAGACATTATTTGGATAATAGATGGAATATCAAGTGAAAATTCACTGGCTATTATTGTTGGGGTTGGGGCTCCTGAAACTTTGTCAATGAAATTTTTCAGTTGGTTATATGTGACGGGGTAGTCAATTGGATTGGATTCATACGTTGCCTTTAATGGATCAAGAAGTTCATCTAGTGACTTGGGGTTGTTCTTAACATGAGTACTAATATGATTTGATTCTTGACCAACTTTCTTTTTCTTTTAGTTTGCCTTACTACTCATTCTCAATTGGTCCTATCTATCTTATTACTTTCCGCAACCGATCTTGGGATAAGATTCTGATGAGAGGTTCTCTTAGAATAAGAAGAGTGAATTATCCTCATTTACTTGCAATGATTTTCCTTGTGGCTCTTGTGGTCAGTAAATTCAATGATTAGCTAGTAAATTCATTTTGAGATTTTCATTATGCTAATCATATTTCTGTTGAGAATCGTTGTTGGATGTTGGATAGTGTACATAAGAAGCATGTCGTATCATCTGCAGAAAAAGAAAATTTCTATAATGGGTACCATCAACAATATAGTGGTTGATTCTGGAAGATTGCTAATATTCTGACTGCTGCGGGGGAGGAGACGGAGACAACGCGTGTGACTGCAGCGGGGGAGGAGACCGAGTCAACGCGGGAGCATTGATCGCGGCGGGGGAGAGATGCCGTGACCGGCAGCACAGGAATCTAGGATGGATCCACGGGTCTCCGAACACTGACATTCAGGTGAGGAGAGGCTTCGCTAGATTGTGCAGGTGAACTGTCATAGAATCATGAATAAGGAATCCGAATTTGGAATTTACTTGAAGCATGTGATCCTGATGTCATAATAGGAACAGAGTCTTGGCTTCGGACGCGGTAGCAAAACCCGGGAAAGTTTTCGTTCAGACTACATTACGTTTAGGAGAGATCGCGAAACTAGAGGCGGTGGTGTATTTATATGCGTGAAGAACAACATTTATAATCAGTTTCAAATTGGGTTGATAAAGAATTTGAAATGACAGGTGTAAAAAATTTCCGGTCAGGAAGTATCTCAGAAATTATTGCTTGCTATTCGCACTGGGCAACAGCTATGAAAAATTTGGCGCTCTCTACGAAGAACAAAAAATATAAATAACCGTCATGTAGTTATTGCTGGAGACTTAAATCTTCCAGTCGCAAATTGGAAGGGATTGGTTTGCGAAGTCCAACAAACTAGTCAACCGACTTGTCTGGGACAGCGGATTAGAGCAGGTAGTAACAAAGCCGACACGGCAGGATGCGATTCTGGATATCTGCCCTAATTAGACCGAAAGATTTATTCTTGTCCTGCGACGTTTTAGAAGGCATAAGTGACCATAAAGCCGGTTTTAGTCGATTTACAGTTAAGTATTTCAAGAAAAGTATTACCCACGGTATTCTAGTGAAGGAATACAAGAAAGCGAATGTACAAGGGTTTCAAAATACTTAAAAGAGCGATATGGCGAGTTTCTTGAATAGGAGGAGGAATCATGAAATATGGGGAGAGTTTAAAAATATTTTAGTAAATGCTGAGCAGGCTTTTGTACCGCAGTAAATGATAAAAGTAACAGCGATCCGGAATATATAATGCAACATTAGGCGATTTGAAAAGAAAAACCAGAGAAGCATTAACAGCAGACGCGTAGTGAAAATCATATGACCTTATTCGAAATTATACAAAAAAGTATAGGGAAGGAAAAGAAAATGGCGGAGGAACGTCATTTAAACATAATAATTGGTCGGTATTTTTTAAATACGTTCGAGAAGGAAAGGAAGTAAAGACGAGATTCCAGTTGTTCTTGTTAATAATTCGCCAATAGCGGACACAGAGAAAAAGCGCAGGCTTTTAAACGCATATTTCAGCTCGGTTTTCAAGCAGAAATCTAACAGTATTCAGATGCAACGCTGGTAGATAATGTAGTTTTTCATATTGATGTAATACTTTGCCCGAAAGAATAAAATTAATGAAGACAGGAAAATCACGAGGTCCTGATGGTATTTCCACGACCATCATTAAAATTAGGTGGAGAGGCAATTCTACCTTATTTTAATTAGGTTATTTAATGTATCAATTAAACGCTTGCGTACCGAAAGATGGAAGCTGGCTCTCGTAGTACGTATTTTAAAAGTGGCGCAAGAAGTTCATCTAGTGACCTGGGTTTGTTCTTTAACATGAGTACTAATATGATTTGATTCTTGACCACTTTCTTTTTCTTTTTAGTTTGCTTACTACTATCCAAATTGTCCTATCTATCTTATTACTTTCAGAACCGATCTGGGTATGAAGATTCTGATGAGAGGGTTCTCTTAGGAATAGAAGGGAAAATCTCTTCTCTGGATT
>BOPP01000142.1:699032-731120 GCA_017312745.1 Gryllus bimaculatus
GAGCACCCTGTATAAATTCATGAATAAGGAATCCGAATTTGAATTTACTTGAAGCATGTGATCCTGATGTCATAATAGGAACAGAGTCTTGGCTTCGGACGCAGGTAGCAAACCCGGAAAGTTTTCGTTCAGCTACATTACGTTTAGGAGAGATCGCGAAATAGAGGCGGTGGTGTATTTTATGCGTGAAGAACAACATTTAAATATCAGTTTCAAATTGGGTTGATAAAGAATTTGAAATGACAGGTGTAAAATATTCCGGTCAGGAAGTATTTCAGAAATTATTGCTTGCTATCTCCACGCTGGCAACAGCTATGAAAAATTTAGGCGCTCTCTACGAAGAACAAAAAATATAAATAACCGTCATGTAGTCTATTGCTGGAGACTTAAATCTTCCAGTCGCAAATTGGAAGGGGATTGTTGCGAAGTCCAACAACTAGTATCAACCGACTTGTCTGGGACAGCGGATTAGAGCAGTAGTAAACAAAGCCGACACGGCAGGATGCGATTCTGGATATCTGCCTTAATTTAGACCGAAAGATTTAATTCTTGTCCTGCGACGTTTAGAAGGCATAAGTGACCATAAAACCGTTTTAGTCGATTTACAGTTAAGTATTTCAAGAAAAGTATTACCACGGTATTCTAGTGAAGAATACAAGAAAGCGAATGTACAAAGGGTTTCAAAATACTTAAGAGAGCGATATGGCGAGTTTCTAGAATAGGAGGAGGAATCGTATGAAATATGGGGAGAGTTTAAAAATAATTTTAGTAAATGCTGAGCAGGCTTTTGTACCAGTAAATGATAAAAAGTAACAGCGATCCGGAATATTATAATGCAAACATTAGGCGATTGAAAAGAAAACCAGAGAAGCATTTAACAGCAGACGCGTAGTGAAAATCATATGACCTTATTCGAAATTATACAAAAGTATTAGGGAAGGAAAAGAAAATGGCGGAGGAACGTCATTTAAACATAATAATTGGTCGGTATTTTTTAAATACGTTCGTAGAAGAAGGAAGTAAAGACGAGATTCCAGTTTGTTCTTGTTAATAATTCGCCAATAGCGGACACAAGAAAAAGCGCAGGCTTTTAAACGCATATTTCAGCTCGGTTTTCAAGCAGAAATCTAACAGTATTCAGATGCAACGGCTGGTAGATAGTGTAGTTTTCATATTGATGTAATACTTTGCCCGAAAGAATAAAATTAATGAAGACAGGAAATCACGAGGTCCTGATGGTATTTCCACGGACCATCATTAAATTAGGTGGAGAGGCAATTCTACCTTATTTAATTAGGTTATTTATGTATCAATTAACGCTTGCGTACCGAAAGATGGAAGCTGGCTCTCGTAGTAGTATTTTTAAAAGTGGCGCGCAAGAAGTTCATCTAGTGACTTGGGTTGTTCTTAACTATGAGTACTAATATGATTTGATTCTTGACCAACTTTCTTTTTCTTTTTAGTTTGCTTTACTACTATCCAAATTGTCCTATCTATCCTTATTACTTTCAGAACCGATCTGGGATGAAGATTCTGATGAGAGGGTTCTCTTAGGAATAGAAGGGAAATTACTTCTCATTTACTGGCAAGATTTTCCTTGTGGCTTTGTGGGCAGTAAATTCAATGGAATTATTAGTAAATTCATTTTGAGATTTTTCATTTTAAGTAATATTCTGTTGCAGAATGTTGTTGGGATGTTGGATAGTGTTTACATAAGAAGCATGTCGTATCATCTGCAGAAAAGAAAATTCTATAATGGGTACCATCATACAAAAATAGTGGTTGATTCTGGAAGATTGCTAATATCTGACTGCGCTGGGGAGGAGACGGAGACAACGCGTTGTGACTGCAGCGGAGAGGAGACGAGTCAACGCGGGATAGTCGCGCGGCGGGGAGATGAGCCGTTGACCGGACGCACAGGAATCTAGGATGGATCCACGGTCCCGAACGACTGACATTCAGGTGAGGAGAGGCTTCGGCTCAGATTGTTGCAGTGAACTGTCGTAGAATCATGAATATAAGGAATCCGAATTTTGGAATGTACTTGAGACGTGAGATCCTGATGTACATAATATAACATAGATATAGGATAACATCAGTCTATGCAAACTTTATGGAACATCTAATTTCAAGCTATATCAGGAAAGAATGGAGTACAGGGAGTGGCTTTATCAGGGTCAGCACGGTCTTCAGAAACGGTTTCTCATGCGAAAAGTCAGCTAGTCTCACTTCTAACAAGACCTAGCCGACGTAGTTGAGGAAAAGGGTCGACGCGATAGTAATAGATTTTTCCAAAGCTTTATATGTTGTCCACACGATCGTCTTTAAAGAAATTAATAGATTCGACAATAAGCTCTAGAGTGGTAGCGCGGATAAACGAACTACTCGAAACAGAAACAGAAAGTTCGTATGTAGTAAATTATCAACCTTGAGAAGAGTCACGTCAGGAATTCCACAAGGAAGTGTTAATCGACCACTCATGTTTTCTGGCCTCGTGAATGAATTGCCGACTAATTTAGCTTCAAATGTACGACTCTTCGTCAGTGACTGCGTAATCTATAGGATTATCAACTCGGAGAAAGACGAGGATTTTTTGCAGCGAGACTTACACAAATTACATATCTGGGCAGAAAACAACAGGCAGTGGAAGAATAAACAGTGCAAAGAGCAAGTCACGTTTGTAGGGATCGAAGTGTCAATGGATCCTGCGTACAAACTGAACAATATATATTACTTCGTAGTCACGTCTTGCAAATACTTGAAAATCAAACAATTTCGTTGTAGGGAAGCCTGGAAATCTTTACATTTTGTTATGCGGATACGTGAGGTACAGTGAGACACGAACTAGCAATATGACATTAGTGCGACCTATATTAGAATATCGGCACGGTATGTTGGACCATTATAGATTTGTGCAACAAAGAAATCTAGAAAGGCCCAGCGTAGAGCATCAAAATTTACTTTTCAGGGTACCAAGAATAAAGGGGGGTTATGGGAAGTTCACTCGAAGGAGAAGTTATTAAGCTACGTCTCTATGCAATGTATAAGCGTACCAGGCCTTCGAGAGTGGAAGAAATTCAAAGTCGATTAGGGAAACCTAATCTATTTCGCAGAGCGGATTGATTACAAAATTCAGACAGAATTCAGAAAACGGCGTTGGGAAATATTCATTCGCGAATCGCACTATTAGAGACTGAACAGTTTGCCTGTGACAATCTTCATCCCTTTCCTCAAACGCTGAGCGAATTAAAAAGAATTAGTTTCTCGAATGTAGATATCTTATAAATATATTAAAAAAATTCAGTGAAATGTACTGTTTCTTTGTAATTATGTATTATTATTGTTATTATTTTAATGATTATTATTATTATTATTATTAATTATTTTATGTCAGTGCAGTGACGTTGTGTAACTGAGAGAAACGTAGTGAGTAGAAAGACATTACAGCTTGCTGTATCGCAGTGCGGTGAAGTGTGGTGAAGTAGAGTTCTATGGAAGATTGCACGGTGAAATGTTAATGTGATTTTGATTAGTTTGTAGAGTTTGTATAGTTGAAGTTCTGTAATTTTAGTTAGTGTATTCTGCCACCATTCTCAACTTAATTGCAGAATTATTATATAATCTATCTAATCTAATCTTCAGGTGTCTCCTGAAACTCATATGTGTAAATCCTGGTTCAGGAAATACCAGCTCTAATAAATGAGAATTATTGGACTTTATATATGAATATTATGTTTTGAAATTCTTGTTGGATAATATAATGTGTATTACAGGACACACATTGAAATTATTACCTTCTTAAAGCTTATTAATTAAAAGCCTGACATTCAGTTTTGATTCCTTGAGGTCAACGCTACGTAGGGTAGTTGCTAGTCAGGTACTCTGCTGTTTTCTTAGTGTTTAGAAATACACAAACTCTGTTGCGCGACACGAGTCTAATGTCATTGGGGTTCATTATTGTAGCGAGTTTAGTAATATACTCTTTTATTGAAATACCTTCGTGGGCTTCTATGATAACTCCTTGGTCTTTGGTAGGAAATACCTCACTCACAGTAGCGTTGGCGAAAGTCTTTGCTTGATTTTCAGGAGCTGGGTCCATCGGAAGTTTGGTTAAGTTGTTGTTTACATTAAAGAACATTATGATTAATTGTCAGCCGTGTTAGGCTGACTTTAAATAGATGTTAGATTAGATTAGTATTGATTCGTATTTAGTGAGACAAAAACACTAATACACAACTGATAACACTCGTGAACACGACAAGAGGAGGCACAAACAGCGGTGTTTACTCTACGGTGACTGGGAGCAAACTGCTACCCGTACTCATTTTCTTCTTTTCTTTGCAAATGAGACTTCAAAGAGAATAATTGAGGAAGACAGATCTCCTAGGTGTAGTGAAAACAACCTGCCTATGGCAGAAAGTACTAAATATAAAATAGGTCTAGAAGTGCTCCTTACCTAATTGTGAAGGGATGTGGGTGTAAAGAGTGAAGAAGTGCTTTGTTGGGTTTTGTATGTCTAATACCTGTGCCAGTATTATGGTTTTCACCTGTGATTTTGAGGAACATTTAGGTATGTTAAAAAATGTAGCAAAAAAAAAACAGTAGCAAAAAAGCAAACTGTTAACGTATATAAAATATACCTGAATGCGCATGATCGCTCTCGGACATTTTCAAAATTTACTTGAAAACCGTTCCAAATCTTGGTATCTAAATTTCTTGTACGAATAAGGTTTCATGAAACGCTTATAAATGTAGCATATGTCCGATTTTCGGGGTTAATTTTGCATGTTTCAAAATTTCAAATATTTGAATAATTTCGGGCGTCTTTTTACAAAAACTGAATTGAAGATATAGACTTTTCATTTACATAAAATTAGTAGACATAATTTGAAAATTTTTATAGTTTCCCAGCGTAATTGCGTGTTATATTAGCAATTATAAATATTTAAAAAATAAGATTTTTGACATGACATTTTTTTAAACACTGTGATGCAAAACTAAATTGAGGGACATTAACTGTGATTAACACATACAAATAATTATCACTTCTCAAACACTGGCTAACTAATGTTTGTGCCGTGATACTCCCTATTCTTGTCATTCCCCAAATAGAGAATGTTCACATATGAATTATATAAAATGCAAGAAAAGTGCACTTTATAATTTCCTTTTCAAAACATATTTATGTGCATAACTTTGTGACAATTTAGTCTGTTGCAGGTTTAATTAGAAACATATTGAAAGAAATAAACACAAGCCTCAGACATTCAAAATGTATGGCATGTCAATTAATATTCATGAGTTAATTCACACGCATACGTATTCCCATCGTTTACACACGATTTGTATCAATTCTTATAACATTCTTTGTAATAATAGACCTGGAACAAAGCAAATCACTCTTGTGAAAACTATCCCTAACCTCCAACTATACGCACTGAACTCATATTTGACACTCCCATAACAGCTCATATTCCAGCCTATTTGTTTGGTGAAATTACATTTTACAGTAATACTAACTATTTTTAAGACCTGTCAAAAAATCGTGTACTCACACGTACCTCCTCCTTTTCATGTCCTCCGTGGGCAAAACGCCAGTGTTAGGTCCTAATTCCCATCAGCCATTTCATAAACTTATAAGAAAATTTGTAATATATAAATTGCCAAGTAACACAAATATCCAATTTAATGTTATTGTAAACAAAAATAATAGGACTATACAAAAAATGAAGGGAACAATATTACAGTAATTAAAGCAATGTTGTAATACTTATCGTATAATATGAAACCATTCTTAACAAACGTGCATAATATTAATATCACTTACTTTGTAAGTCTTGTATTTTTCGAGTCTATCATTCCATTAATATGGCAATTGTGAAGCGAACAACGACGAAAATTCGTCATTTTCCGTCAAAATCTGGAATCTTCAAAACCACAAACTGCCGAAAGTGGAACTGAGAGCCGGTTATGCACGTTATATATATACAACGAATTCAAAATTCGGAGCCGTTGGGGATCAGTTTCGAGTTTTCGCTTAGAGCTATCGTCAGATGGCAGACTATCTATTTTTTGTTGTTAGTTTGCAAAAGAGCTATAGAGCGCTGATGTAAGGAGCCGAAGAAGTGACAGACCCTGGGTAGCACTCGCGGCTTGGTGCGCAGCGGTCGGCGGTTCGCGGGCTTCCTGGGCTCCGCCAATGAGAAGGCGCGTTAGATATTTAGAATTAAAATTAAATAGTTTGTGAACAATTCATCAAATAAATTATATAATTGTAAAGTATTTTAAACCGTGGAATTTATTTGTTACATTCCAAAGCTTGTTTATGAAACAAATTATCTTAAATGAATGTTCCAGAACCTTTCATATATTGGCGAATCAGAAAACGTGTTACCTTGCAATATTGAAATAAAAATGAAGTAGTTGCGTTCAATTAATAAAATTAATTGTGTGATCATTAAATATTTTAAAATGAATAATTTATAACATAAATTGCGTAGATAACTCGACAAGGAAATTTATTTTGTATGGACTATCCAGAACATTCTAAGATTGCTGATGCCCGAACGTGTCGTGTCGAAATCTTATTCGGAATCGAAATCAGCGCAGCTGCGTTTGTGACTTCTTGGAATTGCTTGCATAAGCCGTATGTATGTCATAAGTTACGGATGTAGAATAACAATACTTGGTTAAAATAACTTGTAAAGAAACTTGGCCATAATGAGATGTGCAGTGAGATAAAATTTCATACTAAAACCAGCTTGCCTGGCCGAACATGGAGGTAAGCGAGGAAATTTTGTAGAATTAATATTAGGGAATTTTCAATAATTAATCCTTAATGCTTTTGACCGAGACGAATATATTATAAATTATAAATAATTGTTTTATAAAGTATAAAATAATATAAACAATAAATGATAGCTCTGTAGTGAAGTCGCCTGCCTTTCACCACTGGTTCCGGGTTCGATTCTCATAGAATCCCCGTAAAACCTCGTGTGAAATTTGTTACGTGAAAAGAGTTTGCCTGCTTCACAGGGGCTAGTCCAACTCCAAATGAGTCTTAAACACTAACCTTATTTCTTCCCAATTGTGGCCGCTGGTTAGTGACACAGGAGTGCGTGGTAGGAGGCGCATGGGGAAGATTATACCTGGCGGTCCTCTTGACAACTACGAGGAGACGTGGCATGCCATACTAGTAATGGAGGATTTATCCTTCATTACGCAACGCACTAAATTAATAGAGGATTTGTCCAAGCACAAAGTGCTCAACGCCCCCCAAAGGGCTTGGCGACGCGTTGCGTTTATGTAGACGTAACAAATAAAAAAATGAGGCATTTCTATGGATATAACTTGATTTTAAACTCTTGCAGATTTAGATAGCAGATTCCCGTATCATAAGAAATTTTGATTGGTGTAGCATTCTTAGCAAATTTGTTAATTCCAGTGACAGAATATTCCTCTCAGGTGCGTTGGGATGTTTTTGTTGCATCTGCTTGCATAATTTTGTTTTTTTGCACCTCCTTATGATATTGCAACTGATCACGATATGCTACTGAAATCACACCTACCTATAAACACACAATAACTTCATAAAATACAATTCTATTTATTACTATTTTATGCTTTTACCGCCATGAATATTATTATGGAAACGTCTCTTATAAACAGTTTAAAAATACAGAACTGGTGACACAAATGCAATTTACTTACCTCCAATAATTTTGCCACAAGATGTGGGTGATTCGAGTTAATTATTAATTGTACATTAATTCTTTCCATAACCAGCATTGAATTCATTGAATCTAAAGAATTCATGTGATGTTTACCCAAGAACAGATTTATATGTCTTGCGTTGAGAAAGTCTTACTTTAAAATAACTCAATATAATGAAACAGAGCAAGTAATAAATTAGCTGGATAAAATAAAAAAAATGAATATATTAAACAACGAAAGTACCAAAATCTAAATAACTGATCAACAGGCGAAATTGTAGCTGAGGAAAGTAACGTAAGGATAAGGAATTTCACTCAAAGCACTAGAAGATAAGAAATAGCTAAAATAATACAATGATAGCGGAAGTCACTCGAAATAGTGGTAATCGATCACAATGTAGATGCACGGTTGAAATGTTGGCGCAATCACCGCAAGTCGATTTTTTTTGTTCCAAACGTGAATCAAGCTCGGTACCTTAGCTATTTACTTTATTACGATTTATCGGGTAATTATAGAAATGGGTTCGTAGGCTTCCGCGGCCGGAGTCAATGCATTCTTGGCTATCCGGGATGAGCCACGTCTTGGTCAATTGTACTGACGTTTCGGTCATCTTGCTGTGACCTTCTTCAGTGCCATACTGCTTTACGTTGCCGCGACTGCAACGTCCTTCTCAAATTTCTCAGCAGTATAGCTCTGAAGAAGGCGACATCAAGATGGCTGAAACGTCAGTACAATTCTCATCCCGGATAGCCAAGAATGCATAGTTATAGTAATGTTGACAACAAATATTGCCAACATAAAGGAAATGAAAATACCCTATGTCGCTTCTCAGTGTCGATTCAACAGTAACATATTTCATAAGTTGCATTTTAGTCTTTACTTTAAGGTGATGAGAACAAAATATGGAAATGTTGTGCAAATGACGTTTACGTATTGAATATCTTAGCGAATCCACCTTACGTTTAATATCAAACAGTGTATTATTTACAATATGAATTTACAGCTGGGCATTGATGTACAGACTTGCAGATACCCCACCATTTAAAACGTGGGTCTGGATTATGATCGTTGGCAGTTGTCGAGTGACATGCGGTATTCTTTGTATAATTTTAAATTCGGTTGCTTTATTAATTCACGTATTATTGTAGGCTAGCGCGTTTTGATTTTTGTTGTTCATTTATTTAAAGCTATTTAATTTCGTTAATTTAAAACGTTTGTTCTTTGTGCTGTGCCATAGCACAAGTTTTTCCTTGCTACCTCTGCATGCCCTTGCGAGAACTCTTGCATGTTAAACCCCCACACTCTTCTCCATCATCCTATTTCCTTTCTATGAGGGAAAGTTTCTAACGAAACGTATTTATTTGTTTAAAAATGTATAAATGTAACTTCCAATGCACTAACACAATATCAAATAAAGAATGCAATTGATGTTAAAAATAAATGTTCACTAAATATTTATTCAGTATTATCCAGAGATTTCTTGGGACAATTCAAAACACTTTCTTAAAAATATTTGAAGTAATTATTCAATATTCTTTGACAGTTGAATTTTCGATTTTTATGATAGCTCCAATAATATTAATAAAGCTTTTTACTCAGGACAAAGCTACGTGACTGCACACGCTGACTTGCAAGTTTTACCGAATCACTGCTGGTAACGGAAATACTGGTACGGATAAAACACAAACTAATCCCAACAAGACACTTCTTCACTGTACACCCACATCCCTCCACAATTAGGTACACAGCACTTGCAAATCAAGCAAAAAGTTAAATGAATGTTTTCACTACACGCATAAGAAACAATGTTCAACGGTAACAAGCAACTCTTATTAGTACTTCTAGATATTGCTGCGAGATCGAATCTTGAATTAATAGTTATGCACATAAACCTCGTCAGTCGACGCAAACCACGGTTTACACAGAAAGCGTAAATAGAATAAGATAGAGGAATATAAACCTACTAAGTGTAACGTCACAACTGTAGAGAACAAGAAATGTAGGTGGCATTAACGTTCTCCCCGTGCGCCTGCTCGGTGAAGTGGGGCTCGCAAAGAGGGGCGGGAGGGGGGCCAGAGGTATATAGAGGGATAGTATAGAGGGAGGGACAGACATAATTATTTGTTAACATTGACTACGTAGGCTCACAAAATAAAAAAGTTTTCATACCCAGACTTCGTGCTTCTCTATGTATGTCGACGCGCTCAATCCGATTCTGATGCCAGAAGTACACCACCGCTATCCAGTTTTTTTAATAACGAAAAACACCGTGAAATTGTAAAATTCATTGTTTTTTCGCAATTTAAAAAAGTGGACGGTGTTGGCATAATTCTGGATTCGGATTCAGCTCGTCGACTTACATAATGAAACATGTGTCAAGTCTTGGGTCTGACAATAACCCCCGAAAACAAGCAAACAAAACAATACAATATTACGGTGGTTTTTCGCGAATAAAAACAATCTGGAGGGTCATAGCGCAATTCTAGCTTCAGATTCGGATTAGGATTAACATACATGGAGAAAAATTTGCCAAATCTTAAGGTATTTTTTATTTTACTTATTTACAACTTTTTTTATTTTGTGCGCCTTATTGGTTTGGGACGTTCTAAAATTGTTATATTATATAACATTGTATGAAATATTGTATTAGAATGTTAATATTGTCTTCTAAAAAAATGTTATGTGTTAGATACATGGAATTGGAATTACAATACTGGTTACTGTAAATAGAGTCGGATTTTGCTTTGTGTTATGAAATAATCTACGTTCGACAATTTTCTATTCGTATTCTTATTGAATCATAAACATTTAAATAATAATTGCTATTCAAAAACATTATCAAGCAAACCTTAACCCCCCCACTTCAGATTCGGATTAAGCATTATTCGAACACTGTAAAACCGCCGCTATGTTCTTTGCTCCCCGGCCCGGTTCCGAGCAAGAAAGCAGGTTTTTGTGACGTCACAGAGCATTGTGTTGGCAAGGCCTGCCCTAGAATGCTTTGTTTAGGAGTTATTTGACGATATAACTGACTGAGCGCTGCGGGTTGCATTTGACATGAATCTTTAGATCCGTTTTCTAAAACAAATCCTTCATATTTTAAAGTCAAAGTGAAATTCGTCACGCTTCTGTGCAAATCTTTTTCTTTAGAGACCTCAATTATTAAGATCGGCTGCCTATAAGAACCACAAAATGTATTTATACTACTGAAATATTATAGGAGACGATGAACGAGTGCTGTGACTTCAGGGGGTGCAGTAATTTTTGGGACAACAGGGAAGGCACATCAAATTTCTGTGTTTCTTGTGTGAATGGGACTCCAGAGCTAGAGAAAGACACTGGAAAGTTACAGACTGGCTGAATAAAAAATTAGTGATTGGAACAAAAAATGTATTTAATTACCTACTCATTGACTCAAAACATTTTTCGCTATCGTAAAACTTTGTCAATCGTGAGGACTTTGTGCCATTCAAATTACCTTCTGGGCAGGACGGCCGTGATCTATAGGAAATTCTGTTCCCAATTACAATGGAAGCAGAATTTCCTGTAGACCACAGTTGTCCAGCCCAGAAGGTAATTTGAATAGTGATCTTGGCCATGAAAGCCCAATTGGTTTATTAAACTTTCCTCATGTTAAAGTGTTCATGCAAAATAAAAACGATTCTTTGTCGTCTCCTACAGTGTCGACAACTTTCAAAAACCCGTGTGTATGACACACCTAACACTAGAGAAAGAAAAAAAATGTAGCATGAAACGTCAAACAATAATATGCAATGAAAGCAGTAAGAATATGTAATAAATATGTTGTCAGATATTAAGATACATTAGATACAAAAAATTTATAAAATATTTTCTCGACAAATTTTAAAAACAAGACAAAAGTTTTATAAATTATTTGGAGAGAATGAGTTTATGCACATTTTGCACAAAACACTTTTTTTTCAATAGGAAAAGCTTCATCTATTGCTACAAGGAACGTAGGTTAGCAGCCAGCCAAGACACAAGAGAAGCCATCGTACGAACTGGCGATATCTACAACCAGCAACTACTGCAGCACACAGCACTCTCATCGAAGTGTTACCCGTCGGCAATCGCCAAAGTTCCTCGGAATTTGAGGAGCAACGTCAGGTGTTCACAAGTGAGGTCCACAGCTGACGCGCGCTTCCCGTCATTGAGATAATTGACGCAGTCGGTCATGTCGGTCTCAGAAAAATAATGTAGGCAAATGCTAATTTTATGAAAATATTTCTTATTGCAAGAAATATGTATTAATATTGAAGAAAACGGTTAGCATCAAAAATATTTAGTGATAATAGCAAAATATGTAATATGGTACTACATATGTGATGAAAGATTAAAATTCTGATAATGAAAATGGGCCGGTCGCACGAGTCAGGTGGCGACGCGTGGATTGAAGAATTTCATAGGGAAGAGCTGTTTCGAGGGATCGGTGGAACTCGCGCTACGCCTCCCGACCTCCCTGAAGCTGGCGAGCCACCTACAGCGGACCAAAAAAACCACATGCCATCGTTTTCTACTAATTAATTACTCATCAATTATCATAATTTTAAATTAATTATGCCAGCCTTTTTTAAAAAATCGAGGGGCAGCTAGCTTCAACCTGGAGCTAGCTAGCCACAAAACCAAATACAACAGAAAAAATTAGAAAAATTTAACAAGAATAAATTAATTACTATTTAATTACTCCATTTTGCCGTTATTATAAAACGCAATTGTTTAAATAATTTTAAAAAATCAACAAAAACAAAATTTATGTAAGAAAGGTATGTAAAAATTCTTAAATCTACATTTTACCAGCGAACCCCAAAATTACTAACACAATATTGTTGCTATCTCTTTATATTTATTGAATTATTAGGTACAGAATTAATAACTGTCGGCAATTGTTTATAAAGAAGCACAAAACTTTACACAGGCTGTATGAAATACCATCAATAAAAACTAAGAAACTCTCACTAAAAGAACTAACCGGCGAAATTCAGAAATACTTCACAAGTTCTTGCACACGGCACACATTGATTTAATAACAGATTGTTTAAATTAATTACGCCAGCCAGTTGTTATTAAAATCAGCCAAGGTTTCGTAAGTACATAACATATCACACAAAAATGTTAAAAATTCTTAAAATTACACTTTATCGGCGAACCAAAGAATTACAACAATTATTTGTTACCAGTCCTTTATATTTGTCAAATAAATCGCTCCGGAATTAATAGCTGTGTTCAATTGTTTATAAAGAAGCGCAAACCTTTACATAGGCTATAGAGGTACCACATATAAGACAAAAAATACACAGTAAATAAATTAACCGGCGAAATCAAGAAATACTTCACAAGTATTTGCAAAAGACACTCATTGATTTAATAGCAGGTGTTTTAAATTAATTACGCCGGCCAGTTTAGTTTAAAATCAGCCAACGATTCATAAGTACATAAAATATCACGAAACAAATTTAAAAATCATAAAATTGTACATTCCCGACAAAACACAAAATTACATCTATTGTTTTGCAACTACTCCTTCATATTTATTAAATAAATTACTCCAGAATTAATAACTGTAGGCAATTGTTTATAAAGAAACGCAATACATTACACAGGCTATACATATATACGAAAAAAATTCACAGTAAATAAACTAACCAGCTAAATCCAGAAATACTTCACAAGTATTTGCATAAGACACTCATTGATTTAATAGCAGGTTCTTTAAATTAATTACGTCGGTCCGAAAAGTTAACTGTCAAACAAGGTTGTCTAATTACTTCAAATGTGTTTTTTAAGAAATTGCTGTGAATTGTTACAAGATAATCGGCCAATAACAGTGTAAAATTCTTGATTCAAAATTTGATTCCATTATCACTTTTATTGTCTGTTATTTTGATTTGATATTCTATAAGTACATTTTTAAACTATTTATTTTATATATTTTAAACAAATGATTACAACTTTCCTCTCTTAATACGGAAGTGGAAGGATAGAGAAGAGTGTGGAGATTAACATGTCAGAGTTCTCACACGGGTACGCTAGTATAGATTCAATGTTCTAAAAAACAACTTAAAATATTTTGAATATTCTTTTTTGAAAGTAATTTCTTCTGATTCCATCTTTGGAATTCATTATTATAATGTATTATGCAGATTATCTTTTTGCAAGTGGGGAATATTTTTCAAATTTTGAAACATTTTAAGTATAAACGCACTTTCAATATCCAATGTGGAAAGTTTTGATTTCTTTATGCAACCGGAGTGCGTGGGGGTAAAGAATTAAAATTACTTGAAAACAATTTTGTTTAGAATTATTCCTCAAAGTAATATTACTTAATTGTGCAGGAATTTATCTATAAAAGTTGATACTGACTTCAATTAATATCTTTAAATCTCTATCAACAAGAACTCTCAACACTGGGAGGGTACTCACTCGCTGCAGTTAAACATCCTCTGGGATCAAACAAATTCTTCTATTTAAGTATGTCCGTACCGCTAGAAGAGCATAAAGCTAAAAGCTTAAATTCATTGGTATGACAATATGGACAGTGAAGCGAAGAAAATACAAATGGAGCAGGCTTTGCCTATATGTGTTGGCGGGGGTCCTTATTAAAGACACCTCATTTCGAAGGACCTGTGCCGTGAATCAGTTGCAACGCCCCTTGTCTAAAGAACTAATGATGGATAGAAGTGCGATGTATAAGTGCAAGAACATACATTTTTCCTAGTTTAAATTCAGGTTGAAATTCTTACAATTTGACTCTTCAAAATAAAATATTTCTAGAACAATGTCTTAGAAAAATGTGCTGTTTCTCAATCAGCAATTAATTGTAAATGTTGAAGACTGAAATACCAATTTTAAAAATTAAATTAAGTATATGGATTTTGTCATATCTATTGTTAAAAAAAGGCAGCTGACTTGGGAATGTCGGTATTCAAAGTAACTCACACACAGCGCATGTTTGGTTTTTTCATTTCATTCTATTATTCCTGATACATTTACCCAAAATAAAGGTAATGATGGAAACGATCGCATAGTAGCAGATTTGAAACTCGTGCACATATCATGCACTACAATGGCCATGGCCCTTTTCAATTCATCCTCTTCAAAACTGTCTGTCTGTAGGCTCATCGGACCTTGAAACCAATGCTTCGCCAGCAGAAGCGCCTCTCGAAAGCGCTGCCGAGTTAATCTGAGTGAAGAAGCTGTGTGTTGCTCGTGTTAGTTCCTCAATGTAAATCAAAGCTTTGCCAGGAGAAGCGCCTCTCGCAAACGCTGCCCATTTAGTCCGTGTGAAGAGGCTGTGTGTTTCTCAAAGCTTTGCCAGCAGAAGCGCTTTCAAATGTGGCTGAGTGAATGGGCTCCCCGCATTGTTGTGACCGTCTCCCCGCACCGTAAGTTCTTTGGCCTCTCAGTCTTGTCGCCGCTCGTCCACGGCCGTCCCCTCTCCCTTTCCGTCGCCGCCCACACCGCCTGCCACTGCCTTCGCCGCACTCTCGAAATGCACCTCAGCTACGACCTTGACGCTTTTCCAAACACTGAAGGTACATTATTTCACTTTACGAGGATCATTCAAATACAAAACGCAACTTCTGTTATTTGTCTCGCGTGTTTACGTGATCAGCACATCCCCGGGAATCTAGGACGGGAAAATAGAGAGGAGTTAGCACTGCACACATCCCCCGTACTCGCGTTTGCCATTGCAGTATCACTAGAATGAACAAAAATCATCAGTGTCTGCTGCGCAATGCGTAATTATTAGTTTTCTCGCCAACAAAGGTGTGAAATTGAATGAAATTTTTAAGAGACTCAGAGCGCAGTCCGATTATGCTTCTGACAACAAACACCGAGTATTCAATTGGACCAGAAGCGTCGAAATGGTAGTGATAAAGGGCAAAACTGAAAGTGAAAATGTATTCTATCTAAGCGGCAAGAAGCGCGCGTCTTCAACAGCCTCACAGCCTGGCGATACCCGCCGTGTCGCGCATTAAAGAGATCAGTTTCATTAGCCACTTGTGCCTTGCCGCTACCAGAAGGATCTTCTGTTATTAGGCGAGTACAAGTGCCCTCGGATAGTGGGGCGGTGTTCCGACAGTGGAAGAGGCATTGAAAGGTATCAAGACTGCATTACGATACTTAGGAGATTGTGGCCAAGCAGAATCATGTATAGAGGAATCACCAACTCTGGAGCAGAACCTAGAGAATTTACTAATAAAAAGTGTTCGAGGCAAACAATTGAAAATTATTGATTTGTTAAGTTGAAATAAAGATCTTGAAATTTTCAGTTCAAGCTGGTAAAGTATTTGCTGAATCTATATATTAATAAAATTAATCATTGTGGAGAAATTCTATTCAATTTTGACAACATCGAATAGTGAACCTTTGATCTCGTCCAAAGCTCGACATCGACGCGAATCGGCGTCGACGGAACCTCGCCCGTGCACGCGGCCTCCTGCCTCCGCGCTGCCGATTGTGGCCCCTCGTCGTCGGCGACTTCTCGCTGCCCTCCTGCGTCGCTCTTTTCTCCCGGCGCCTTTTGTCCTCGCCTGCATGTTCCTATACGCCTGCGTGCGAATGTTCCTTGCACCGCAATGAAGAAATCGGGCGTACGCGTGGCACTCGCTCTCACTGTCCCAAATTTCGCCTCTGACTGAAATGTACTTCGTCACAACATGAACTAGTTCCTTGTTTTTCTGTCCTCAGATTCACAATGAAATGATGTATTCTTAATTAACTCCTCGCGTCCTATTTGAAGAAAACTCCTCCAGAAAATTCCAATAAAAGTTCGCGGACGGCTATCTAGGCGTCTCTCTGACGTCCAATAATGCTACCTACAGTCTCGGGAATATTGCGGCTGCATGAGCGATTGGAAGATCTGCTGGATCGTCGGTTGGGAACCGAAGAGAGTGAATGATCGGCGGTTCGCCCTCTTTGCATGCCTCCTCTGCGTGGAGGTAGTGCGCGTCATCTCTCCCTCCCTGACTGACTGCTTCCACGTCATGTACCTGCGCCGCGCCGCGGACACAGCGCGCAACAGTATTGCAGATTACATGCCCGCCCTTTTCAAATCGCGCCGCGTCCGCTCTTACTACAGATGTCTACGGTCTACTACAGATGTGTGAGAACATGTGCTGTAAATGATGCAATATAAACTTGTTCAAGAACTCAAAAGTTTTCTGTGAAAACGTTCTCAAAAATCCGCAATTTCAGAAATGCTCAAACGCCTTTTTCTCAAAAACAGATAAAAATATTTTCATCGTACTTTTTGTACGGATTGTAATAATTCCACTGCTGAAGATGACATAGAAATAACTTTGCTGTGTTCTTTCGTTTTAAATAATACCCAAATGCAATTCTTTTGAAATATGTCTCGCTTTCAATATGCAGATATCCTGCAATTTGTATACATTATTGCATTTGTGAGTAAATGTACTTAAAATGACTTCAAATATGTTTTTCAAACACAAAAGATTCCTAAAAAAAAGGGTTCCAAATTTTACGTTTGCACGAAAGCTTAAACGATTTCTTCTTGCAAACGGCGCAAATTTTTCAAAGAAAACGGCAAAAATATGGACGAGGTTTTATTCTTCTTCAATATTTTAAAAGTAATATTTCAAATTTATCAGAAGGAATCCGAAAAATGGACAAAACGTCTAAAAAATGTAGGGCGGCTGGCAAGAGGTTGAGACAAAAATGTAAAGGTAGTCTAGGACCCAATTTTTTTTAAAAAAGTTATCTATTACGAGAAAGTCTGTGCCATTCTGCAGCACCACTAGGTACTTTCTGTATACGTTCGTGTATACGGAGTAATATACCTAGTATAGAGGAATGTATGAAATGCTGCGGAAAATCGATTTCGAGATTTCAACGGAAATACATGTTTTTGGGGTCGTGTGATAAACGAAAAAATATTTACAAAACGTCCTTCTGTGAACACCACTAGCGTCTAAACGATGGATAGGATTTTTTACAAATTAAAGAAACTCCTATCCATCTGGCCTAAGAAGTTCTGAGATTTTTAAAAGCATACATTAATTACTTAAATGAAAACCTTGGTACATTTTCAAAAATTTCTCAAAAACGCTTCCAAATTGGTTCCTTAAATTTATTGTAAGAATTGAATAAAACACTTATTGAACTGAAGCCTTATTTTAATTGGCGAGTCTCAGACCATCAGGCCCGCTCTTCCGTCTGACCACACACATTTCGCTACGCCCCTTTCACCAACTAGTGGAAGAAGGTATTTCTTGGGCGGAAAACAGGCGATTTTGAAGTTAGCCCAGAGGCATCATTTAGTCTTGAGGATCTTTTACATGCAAGTAAATCTATAAATATGGGCCAGCCGGCTTTATTTCCCCTTCCCCCGAAGGATTTTTTCCCGTTAAAAAAATCCACGGCTTCGATCGGGTTAGAACCTGCTAACTTGGGTCCGATGCGCTAACCGTTACACCATCGAAGTCGTAGGCTTCCGCGGCCAGAGTCATGTGTGTGATCTGGGCAGTCCGGGTGACGCCGCGTCGAAGGCTGTGTTGACGTTTCGACCATCCTGTCGTGGTCTTCCTCAGGGCTGGTATGCGCCGTGATGGTCAGCGCTCGTGTGTTTTATTTCATGTCTGGGCCGAGACTATTTGACTGAAGCACGGCTTAATCGCGAGGCGCCAGTTAGGGGGGGGGGGGGTCAAATCGGGTGTCGTGTGATCGGATGGCGTGGCGCGTGATCGGACGGCGCGGTACGGTTCGTCAGGCGGGTCGGAGTGGCTCGGGATCGGACGGCGAAAGCCGGTCAGCGATTGGCCCGCATGGCGCGGCCTGGGGTCGGACGGCGTGAAGCGGTCCGGTTCGGTCAGCACCTGGTCGCGTGCCCTATTCGCGTGCGTAAATTTGTTCTTTAAACTATTGATAGGATAATTCTAAATACACTCTATAAAATGACATAAACGCTATATTTCTCTATTCTTTTGTGTTTCCAAAAATGTATTGTTTTACTTGCCCCCCACGTCGTTAATATTTACATAAGCGGTGATTTGTTCACATGAATTTATTTATGAGTACATGTGCTTCAAATAATGTCAGATGCTGTTTCTCAAAAACTGAACCGTTTTCTGTGATAACTAGCTCAAAATTCCTTATTTTCAGAAACGCTCCAACGTCATTTTCTCAAAAAACGGCTTTAAACATTTTTTCCAACCTTTTCGAGCACATAGTGCGTTTTGCACTCTTTAATATGGCGTAAAGGTCATTTCGAGGTGTTTGTTTATTTTTTCAAAACTTACACAAATGCACTTTTTTTAATATATGAGTTCCAATGAAGTCTTTCGAAAACTCAAACATTTTCTGTGAAAAAGCGCTTCAAATGTCGAATTTACAGTAGCGCTTAAGCGCCATTTTCTTAAAAACGGTTGAACATTTTTCTAAGAAAATTGCAATTTAGGACGATGTTTTATTGTTCTTTAATATTCATAAAATAGTATTTCCGTTCTATTATTACAAATTATGAAAATTTCAGAAGAATGTACTTTGGGGCGGCAATGGATGGCAGCTGGCAAGTGTATATAGAATAGAAACTAATACTAATTAAAGAGTGCAAAAAAATTACAATAGAAAACTAATACGGGGTAGTCTGTGCCATTCTGTAGCACCACGTGTTCTTGTTGCTACTTGAACCTACACATTTGTCTTGTGGCAAGAACTGAATAGTCGGAATTTACTGGTCTTCTCGTTTATCGAAGACATTATCGCCTGCAATTAATAAATCCTAAATTATTAAATATTGGTAATATCCTGATATAAGGTTCCCGAAGTGGCTGCTCGAGGATGAACTTTATAATGTAAGCCTCCTTGCCCTGTGCGAGAGGCACTTGCTCTGATAGGAATTAAACGGACTTATAATATAATAATAATAATAATAATAATAATAATAATAATAATAATAATAATAATAATAATAATAATGGATGATAATGATGCGCCATATTGTTAAAGTTATGAAATAATCTCCTAAAGAGCATGCGTGTGCAACGTGCGTGTGGTGCGTCCTTCCGGTCTGATTCCCGGTGCGCGCGCGCGCTTGCGTGCGTGCAGACGTGGTGTGGCTGGCGGCGCTGCTGGGCGCGCTGCACTGCATGCGGGTGAGCGTGCTGCGCGCGGTGGCGGGGCCGCTGGCGCCTGCGCTCATGCTGGAGGCGCTGGCGGCGGCGGAGGCGGCGGCGGCGGCGACGGCGCTGCCCGCGCGACGCGCTTTCGCTCCCGGGGCCTCGTGGGCGGAGGTCAGCGCTGGTCCGCAATGTTTCCCATTTCTGGCTATGAAGAGCGATCGATGTTGTTACTAACTGGTTGATAGGTTGGGCAGAGGTCAGTGCCCAGCTGTTTGGCCTTATCCCATCGCATTGGGTCTTGAGCACATCGCTCGAGAATAAATGTTACCAATTTCTAGGAATGAAGAGTAGTCAATGTTAACAACTGCTGAACAGGTTGAACTGAAGTCAGCACCCAGGCTTTTGCCTTGCCTCACACCATTTTGTCTTACACACATCTGACTGTCACTAATTCGTAGGTATGACGGGTTGTCACGGTTGATTACCTTTTATCAATGAACAGGTGGTAAGAAATCGTATGAAACGAAGTTACACCTGAGATATTTGCTTTTGATTTACGCAACTCTTCATTCTAAGGTATTGATCAGGTCCGCAAAATCTTATTAGGTCTGACCTGATCTGACGAAGATTCATGTGTGATGAATCGCAGGAATAATTTCATATGTGCAAGTAGATTACATGACATTTCCTACCATGACAGAAAGACATAATTTGACAGACATCCATTGAAATACAGTTAAAATTTTGAACCATCTACACACCCTTGCTCAGAAGTTAGTAACATTTGTTCTGACACCTGCCCAAAAGTTCTTGTGGGGAATTACACGCTCTCGTCCGGGCGCCATTGTGGGAGGCTCATTGGGGTAGATAGAATGGATTTGTTGGTGGTGGCAAAGAAACGGTGGTTTTAAGCCAAAATCGTTTGCTGTAGCATGACGATAATTTCTTTTCTGCTATGTAAGAATTATAGGTGAATGTAACTAAGAACGATGTTTGCCTTAAAATATAAAAAAGAACGGCGTCGAGCGAACGCCCGTGGTGGGGCGGCGCTCGGCTGCCGGCTGGGTCTCCAGTTGAGGTCAGGAAAATCTGAGGATTCGTCTGACCGCGCGGTTGTGAAGTCTCCCCGACTCCAGAGCTTTATGCTGTCTCCCCCCAGACGCCCCGCGTAGGGTTCGAGGGAGGCGGAGTTGGGGCGGGCCCATTGCGTCCGCTTACTTCTGTTAATCCAGATTCCTTGTGTTGAAAATGGAGTCTAGTGTTCAAAATGTGTACGAGCTGCCTCCTATCTATCTATTCCCCATCCCGCGCGAGATGCCCCTTTCAATCTACTTGATTCACTTGAGTTCACTTGATTCACTGAGTTCACTTGGTTAATTTAATTTATTTTCGTGGAAGAGCTTTACAAATCGTACGAGTATTATGACGTACAGAGGAGACGTGGGCTGTGCTGACATTTTCTTGAGCTCTCGAATCTGTTCCCCAACCTTTAACCCTGATTAATTAGCGATTTTGGACACGTCAACAACCAAGACAATTAGTCCCGTAAGTCCGAGATCGGATGGTGAGATCCGACGCCGACATACCATCGTCGGCTAGCGGGTTTTCGTCAACCATGTGTCTCCCACCAGCGGAGCACCACTCCAGTCGGGACAAGCTCTAACCGGTCTCCCTGCGTGTGTGGTAGTGCAGGTTAGTGGAAAGATCGCGCGCGATCCGTTGCCCGTTTGTTAGGGAACTTCTCCAACATTCGCCTGCTGCTGGTCGGAGAAACCACGAAAAACTACCGAGCAGAGCAGCCTGCAGCTAGAATTCACCTTCAGACAGCATCTGAATGCGATCTAACTGACAAGCTAGTCGAAAATCGTGTCACAGTCGGGACTCGAACATAGGACCTTCCAGTCAGAGGGACTGCAGTGACATCGGTTGATGCCCTGAGCCAATTTTCCTCCGATACCCGTTAAAGGAGGGGTTGACCCTCAATGAATGTTTGAAGGTATCGCGGGCTAAAAATATGTATCAAGTTACTTGTCCCCAGAATATTCCTTATTGTTGTTTCAATTGAACGTGTGAGAATCATTTCAAGAAACTATGTCAACAACAACATAGAATGTACCTGGATGGTCAGTAGTTTGGAGGCATTCACAGCGTGTACATCCCTTTGACTGTGTTTTTCCACCAATCGCTATCATATGGGTTACTTGTTTGACACCCATCGGGAGACCTGGGCTCAAATTCTCAAAACCAATTCTTAAAACTTTTGTTTGTAAACTACGTGATATAATGGTAGCAGCACGTACATCTGGAGTTGTGTTTCACAATATATTTAAGATGTTCTACGTCGTGTGTGTTCGGTAGTAAATTTTGTAAATTAATGTTCAGTGTAGAAGCCAACAATTATAAAACTCGATTCATAATTTAATTAAACAATTATAAAACTCGATATAAATTTAGAATGATTACTTCACTGGCTAAGTCGTATATATAATGTAATGCGAACTTCTATTAATTAGAAACAGAGCTCAGCAATTTTTCATTTGGCATTCGCATTTGAACCTTCTACACCCGGCCTCCGAGGAACTAAAATGCTAAAAACCTAGACATGTTTGTGCCCTTCAATTCTATTCTTCATCACCACTAACCATTCACTTCACGCCACTCAAGTTACTCTTATTCACATCCACACCACACCTATTTTCATTCTCCCAGTTTCTAACTTCTCATCCCCATTTACAGTGTCATTACCGTAAAAGTTAATAACATCAGTGTCTCAGAATTACAAAGTTTCAAATTTCTTGATAGAGGATGATCACGTTTTGCCAATGAACAGTGAGGTATCTTATCGAATGAAGTTCTGCATGGGGCATTTTCCTCTGATTGCTCAGCAACTCAACGTGTACTGCTGCTTAGTAAGTACACTTTCTGTCGAAATCAGGATTACGTATATAGACCAAATTTAGGGTTAAATGCCGCACGTGTAACTTAGTTATATGAAACATTCCACCTCAAGTTTCTGCGAAACACCAATCGGGGTTAAATGTGACTTGGTTATACAAGACATCCCGCAACATGACCTAGAAGTTTGCAACATTTATTCTGGGACATTCTGTATCCAGTAGTGGAGTGGGCATGTGGCTGTGAGGTGTGGTGTGGTGTGGTGGGCGTGCGGGCGGGGGCGTGGGCGCTGGCGTGGGCGGCGCTGCGCGAGTGGCAGGGGCGGCGGTGCGGGGGCGGCGCGCCCGAGACGGGCAGCCCGGCGGCGCTGGCGGCGGCGGTGGCGGCGGGCGATTGGGCGGCGGCGGAGGCCCTGGCGCTGCTCTGGGCGCAGCTGTGCGGCGCCTGGCTCGCCTTCTGGTGACCACGCACACGGCGCTCGCGAACACCGGGGCAGATTATATTCTTTGAGAGGGAGGGTCGGTGGTAGGGAGAGAGAACGAGAAACACAAAAGGTGAAACGAGAGAGGTTCTTTGAGGCAGAGAGAGAAGAAAGAGGCGGGAGATAGAATAAGAGGGAGAATAGAAAAAATGAGGAGAGGCAGAGAGAGGTACTTCGGGTGAGAGATCAGAGAGGGAGGATGAGGAAGAAAAGGAAACAGAGAAGAGAGAGCGAGACGGAAAGAGAGAACAGTACAGAGGGAAGGAGGTGCTTTGACAGGAAGAATGAGGAATAAGAAAGGAAAAGAGGTAAGGAGAGAGGGGGAGATAGTGATAGATGTAAAGGGAGAAAAGAGGTAAGAGAAAAAAAGTAAAGCAAGAAAGATAACGGAACGGGTGAAGGGAGAGAGATTTGGAGAACGCCGGGTGAAATAGAGAAGTGTTAACAAAGGATTTAGATAAAATATTTATGTATGGACACATTAAGTGCTCAGGATCATTAACAATTTTAAGTAAATTCTTTATACATTTAACGGAACAATAAAAATACAATCTTATATTACATTCTCGCCAGTAGTAATATTGATATAATTTATCCACAGAACTAACCGTAAATCTTCTAGAGGAAATCTTACAACAAAGTAGGATGATTGAATCAAGATCGAGTCGATGAATCCCTGAAGGGGCAAAAATCTTCAGCATGCCTTGTTTGAAGGGGAAGTAAAGTCTGCGGTCCCATGTACCACTTACGCATACTTAATAAAACAAAAATTGCATCGTAACAAAGTTATATCATAGATCGCATTTAGTGTACGGAATGGTTTTCTTATGTAATTGCCAAGACCACGAAGTCACGGGATGATGATATTTCAGAACTGTAACACTTTTCAGTAAAATATGGGATGCTGTCAAATTGTTGGGAACTTTCTCACCCTAGTTATCCCTTTGTTCGCCTCGAGATTGCACCGGATTGTTTCATCACAACTTACTAAAAAATAAGCATAACCAAATTTAGTGCATGGAGAATAAAAGCGTGAGTAACGTGCCCGTAAAATGTATGGAGTACCGGAGATTTAATTTTATTTAAAACGTTAAAGAGACGTTTTTAACTACTAATTTGTTAATATAGCAACTCTTTATCGACTATGGGTGATGCAACTGCCGTAATGGCGCTCCTGGCAGTGGTTTAGAAAACTACGGCATCTGATATGATTTAAGATGACATTTTCACTTTCTTGCTAGGGAGTAGAGAGAAAGTTATGTATTGCTGCACGGAAAAACTGTGACTTGTCGGGAGAAAAATTAAATTACAGTGCCCTGGTAACGAAAAAGTCGATGAATCCAGTTTCTAAATTTATAAAAAATAGTTCTCTAACACGCGGTGTAGCCAGTATCCATGTGCTATCGATTCTTCATATTGAAAAATTGAATGACGGTAAAATGCTTGTCTGTCCGTCTGTGAACAGCGTTAGCATGTTGCATGTTAGCGGCTATACCGTTCAGCCGATTTTTTCAAAAGTGATATTCCTCAAGCGATTTGGCTGATGTCTCGGCTCCTTGAATTTGAAATCGATATTTTAAATTTGGGGAATACTTTTCATGAAGCCCCTGTAGCATTTCCCAAATTTTCAAAAAAAGGGCTCTATTATTTTTGAGATCTTTCGATAGTGTGAAGAACGTTTAAGAGGATTGTGCAGATCTCATGTTCGTTAAAAACCCTAATGTTTCGGAAATTGCAAAAGTTCAATTTTTTTGGTGTCTTCCAACAACTAAAATGTTAAAGAGAAAGATTTCCCCTTAATGAAATCTGTTCCTTAAAGATAGATTGTGAACTAAGATCATGTACAGTTTTTCAAACACTCCCGCTGCCTCATCTTTTGATCATTCCACATTTCTTTCAATTGTGGGGTGTCCCTTGATGGTGTAGTATAATAAATTACTATCTTTTTCCACAGGTACATGCAAATGAATTCGGTGCCTCGGCCTGAACCAAATTATTGTCCCCCTCCTCTACAGGTGAGGTTAATTGGTAATTCCTAATGGCCTTCATGTCCCTCTTAACCTCAAAGCATGAAAATTAACGAGGGCCACGCATGGGGTCAGTCGCAAAGTCGAACCCAAAATGCTTAATACAACAAGCTGATGAAAGAAATGGACACAATATGTCCTCATTAAATTCTGAATATTGTATAAGTGCATGAAACGCAAATGAAAGTCAGTGCCAACGCTCGTGTGAGGTGGTAACGAGGCCCTAACGTGTCGATGTTGGAGTTCTAAGGATGATGACGCGCAGGGACAAAGTGAGCCGCGGCTCTGTAGGAATTTCGAATTTTCATGTTTCAAATAAGGAAGGTTGAAGAGTCGATAAACATAAAATTTGAATTAAAGTTGTAGAGCTGCATATATTTGTATTATCAAGGTTCGAGTTATGTATTTTCGAAACATCATGGTTTGAATATAATTCACGTCTTGAAATAAAAAAAATGTAAGTGCCATTTACATACTTCGACACAAAAGAGTTTATATATACATTAAATCTGTTGGTAAAGGAGACCTTGGCGAATAAGCAAGTTCCCTGAGGTCTTTTCTGTCTGATTATTTATATTTTAAATAATTGTAAGCTGCTGCCAGTCCTCACGACGGTAATAACATTTGACTCTGTATTGGACTACGAGAAAGTGCATATATAAAGTAAACTGATTCTACACAACACACACGGAGGGGAAAACTCGAATCTCCCAAGATGGAGCCCCTACCATCTCTATCAAAATATCGACTGCAATACAAGCTGTAAACAACAGTAATTTTAGTAAAGATATATCTGAATATATTCCATATCCTCCTCATTATACCGAAATGATACCTTCACAAATGAGAGACTAAAAATCACCGGAAGAAATTGTTAATTCTTCTCTTCCACCTTCAAGTTTTTTCCACTATCCAACAGTACAGAACTTCTGGCGTAACACCACATCAACTGCCTTCACAAAATTCTTCGTTCAATCCAAATCAAAGAACAAATTCATCAGCTAATAATTCAAATACTATTCCTCCAACAGTATAAAACATAATAAATCTCAACCCCAACCAGAACAATCAAGATATCATTCTCAGCCAGCTAAAAGACGTCATGATTTTAACCTGCCAAGTTCGCTACCAACACATCCCACTTATAATGTACCAACTGAAAATAGATTTACATATCTTTCACCCACTCTCCAACAAGCCTCTAAAAATGTAGCTCCTATTACTCCAATGTTTATACACAACTGTGGCAATCACTCAATTTTAATAACAACTTTAACAGAAATTTTGCAACATTCAAATTTTAAAAAAGTTCAAGGAAAATATATCAAAATTATTGTTTCATCAATTGATGGTTATTCTAACCGACGAAAGAAATTGACAGAGAAAAATACATATTATCATACCTATAATAATTCAACTTAATTTACAATTTCAGTAATAATTCGAAATGTTCTTATCTCCTACACTGAAGAAAAAATTGTTCAAGAACTATTACGGCAAAATTGTCCCTGGACTCACTGTTATTCGTTTTACAGATGTTTCAAAGAAACTATGGTCACTAATTGCAGTCAAATTAACAAAAAATAATTCTCGTAGAAACAATTACGAGTTATCAACCCTCATCAATACTATTCTTCAAGTCGAAGAAAGAAGACAACGAATTGGTCCTGCCAGAGGCCGAAATTGCCAATCCTATTACACGTCGAAGATCCGTGATTTACCTGTGCGCAATGGGCACTCTTCCTCAAATCAACAGTTTTGTGTACATCAACTGAAGAACTGTGTAAATTGTGAATCCGAAAATGTAGCACACGCATCTTTAAATAGAAGTGTCCTACCTTTCAAAATATTTTAAAGCGAAAAAGAATATAATTTCCTCCTATTAAAACAATCCAACTCTCTAATTCTCAATCACACACAAACCAAATAAAACAACAAAATCAAATTATTTTACCCTCTTATTCCCTCCATTAACGTCTCCATTAATAGCTTCAAATCAAAAAATTCAAAACAATTACACTCTTCTAAGGCTAATAATAAGTTACAAAACAACTATTCCTTCACAAATCAAATACACTGATTAGTAGCAACAGTAGTAAATCAGATACAAACATAACTTCTTTACTGTCTAATCGCATACCCCCAATAATCAGCAACATCATACAATCATCTCACATCAATTATCCTTAATTGACTCTTCATCTTGGATTCAAACTAGTGGTGCTACAGAATGGCATAGACTTTCCCCCATCAATTTTGTATTTGCTTTTATCTCGGATAGCTATACGAACTTGTCACATACTCCTGTCAACAAAATTAAACACTAAATTAAGTTCTTTATGTTACGCATTCAGAATTCTATCAAATTATGTCAGCCTCCAGGCAGCTCGTTGCGTGTATTTTGCAAATGTACATTCCCGCCTGCGATATGGTACAAAATTTTGGGGAAACTCATCATGTAGTACTCAGACCTCCAGATTGCAAAAGAAAATCGAATTATGAAAAAATGCCATCCGCGTTACCCTTGCAAGCCTCTCTTCATTGAGCTTGGAATCTTACTACTGCTTTGCCTATGTATTTACGAATCTGTAATATTTGTCAAAAGTGACTTAATTAACGGTGGGAACATATTTTCATGCAATTCTGATATTTATAATTACATCACACATCGTAAAAATCACGTTCATCAAGTGTCAGTATCAACAGCTCACTATCAGAAATCCACATACAATACTTTACAACGCACTGCAAGATGACATTCAACAGTTGAAGTCGTTTCACAAACTTAAGTTAAAAGTAAAACCGTTTCTGCTTCATAACTGTTTCTATACAATTAGAGACTATACTGATTATCAAAAAGAAAAATAATGTTTATTTTAACAAAATAGTGATATATAATTAATTAGTTTACATTTGTATTGTATATTTTTTTAAAATACTTAATATGTTTGTAACAAATAATGTTCTTCAGCTTCCGGGTCTATGACCCCCATCTCGATCAGGTTTTTGTCCAGTTTCCCTGATCCATTGAGCAAGTGCTGAGATGGTCCCGTGTTTTGCTTCTGGACGTAAATGTAGCTTCACTATGCGCTCGTTTTGATGAACTCTCCTTTTGCTTGTAATCGTAGGAGTAGAGGTAAGGGCGAGTAGCTATTTTGGTAGCAATGCAGAAAAATCATACTTTCAATTCGTGTACCGATGCAAATAAGTTTTCTATATCTCAGTAACAAAAATAACTATTTTTCAAATATTGCTAATCTTGCGATTTTTAAAATTTATTTTTTATTTATTTATGTTAAACTTTTACTCATATTTCAACTATTTATAGTTAAAATGACGGGAAGGGATTCTTGAACTCAAAAAAACGTCCACAGATGATCTTAACGCCCCTACGTCACATAAAGTTTTTCCTGTTTTTTTGACTGAATAAATCTAAATCTAAATATAAATCTGTCAGGTGCCATCTATCGCCGTCAAAAGTACATTTTTTTAATCATTTTCATTTTTCTGTATTCTAATAATAGAATGGAAATATTATTTTATGAATATTAAAGAGAAGGAAAACCTATTCCTCATGGCAATTTTCTTTGAAAAATTTTAAACAGTTTTTAAGAAAATGGCGTCTACGCGCCACTGTAAATCCGAATTTCAGACCTTTTTTCACAGAAAATATTTGAGTTTTCGAAAAAACTTATTTGAAATAATTTGAAGCTCTTTAACTCAGAAATACAATAGTGTTTACAAATTACTGGAAATGTACAAATTAACGGCGTGAGAAATCTTTCAAAAATATTACGAATATTAAAAAAAAAAATACCCTGAAATGAACATTACGTCGTATTAAAAGAGTGAAACTTGAACTATCTCTTCAAAAAGTTTGAAGAAAAAATTGGAGCAGTTTTTGAGACTATGGCATTTGAGTGTTTCTGAAAATGCTGAATTTTGTGTTATTCTTCACAGAAAATTGTTGTGTTTTCGGGAAACTTTCTTTCAAATTATTTAAAGCACATGTATTTATAAATACGATAATGCAAACAAATTGACGCTAATGTAAATATTAACAACGTGAAAGACAAGTAAAAAATATTACATTTTTTTGAAAAAAAGATTAGAGTAATACGGCGTTTATGTCATTTTATAGAGTCCATTTAGCACTATCCTTACCAAAAGTGTAAAGAAAAAATTTGGAGCGGTTTTTGAGGAAATATTGTTTTTTAATTTTTAAAAAGACAAATAATGCTCGCAATATTGCTCGAAAACTACGAAAATAAAAAAAATATATATGTGAATGACCTTAATTGAAGAACTCACTACGGAGAACAAATTTTATTTGAAAGAAAAATCTCTATCTTCAATTTTGTAGTTGTAGAAACACGCCCAACAAATTTTGAAATATTAAAATTTTCCAAAATTCAGAGTTCACAGCGAAAATCGGACCTATGACATCTTTATAAGTGCATTATACACTATTCCTGCTAGAAATTTAAAGAAAAAAATTGGAACCGTTCTTGAGAAAAAATTGAAAATGCCTGGAGGGTTTCATGTAAAGTACCATCAAATTTTGAAGAATGTTTTTCAAAATCTCAATGCTCTGATTCGAGCCAGATGAATTGAGATGTTTTCATTTTGGAAAAAATCTTACGTGCGGTTTACGCTCTGGTGATGTTTAGAGACAGACGATTAAAAAACAATACTTTTTCGGTATCAGGGAACCCCAAAACGTATGTCCGTGAAAATCTCGAAATCGTTTTTCCATAGCATTACATAACTTTCTCTATACTACGTATATTACTCCTTATATACGTACGTAAGGGAAATCAAAATGCTCTCATGAAAAGTAAATGACCTCCGAGAAGTTGGCCGGAAAAAATCTGGGATTTTAAACAAACTTGGTACATTGTTTGCCCATCATTTGCTCACCAAGAAGTTTCGTTTGACGCCCCTCAGAAAAAAACGTTATACGCGAAAACAATTTTTGGACCTGCTCCGCGCTAGAAGAAAAAAATCTTTAGAATTTTAACCAAACGTCGTACATTGTTTGCCCAGGTTTGCCCGTTATTTTTTTTGCCCACCCACACAAAAATTTCGAAACACTTTCACGCTAGTCAAAAACTTCAGGTATGTTTACGAAGCTTAGTGCATGGTTAGCCACTCTTTTGCCCAGGCATGCCCACCAAGAATTTTTGTTTGTCCACCTACACAAACAAGATAACGAAATCAATTTTTCAGTTAACTCTTACATCATCCAAAAATTATCTACGGATTTTCGCACATACTTTGTTTCTTGATGTCTCATAATTAATTATAAATATCAATAAATAATAATAAATTAGTCACGTAATTTGTCTCATATGCTCACATTGGATAAACAAAAATTCTTATTATTCAGATTAGATAAAGCAAAATGTGTTTGTAGGGGGCTCCAGCCAACGCATTCGCTCGTATCATCTAACCCCTACGCTGAAAGAACAGTCATGGTATTGTGTATACTATTTTTTTAAAAGTGTGTTATCGTATGCCCACGAAAGATTTTTGTTTTCCCAGGCACAGAAATGGAATTAACAAGCGAAAGCCTGTATTCAGAGGGGGGCTTCGGCCAGCACATTTGCTCATATGATCAGTCGGGCTATTCCTACGCTGAAAGAACAATTATGATACTGTGCATACTATTTCTAAAAGTTCTCGTATGCCCAAGAAGTAGCACAATATAATAAACAAATTATGTGCGAAATTCCGTAGAGAATTTTTGGATGATGTAAGAGATAGTTCAAAAATTGATTATCATGTTTGTGTAGGTGTGCAATTGAAAATTATTGGTGGGCATGCCTGGGAAAACGAGTGCCAAACCATATACTAAGTATTAAATATAGTTAATTAAAGGTGTTGTCAGGTATCAAACATTTATTTTGCTAATGATCGTTTCGATCGCCTAGCGATCATCCTCAGAGCTAAAATTGGAACTATCGAAATAAAATTATTTTAATACATACTTCATAAAAACAGGTGAAAGTTAGTACAAAATATTATATACAAAATATAGACATTGTTTGCCAATACATTGTCAGATATTGCCAGTGGATGGGTCGTACAAATCTTGCTTAAAGGTTATATATCACCTTTATTAGCTGATTTATTTATGTACAACTGGGAAAATACGTTGTTTGCTTCTAGACATTCACTTCTAAAAAATCTCCGTTACTGGCACAGATACATACAGGACGTGTTGGTACTATGGACAGACACCACCCGACAACTTGATTTTTTTACACAATACATCAACTCTCTACACCCCAACATAAAATTCACCACTGAAATAGAAAACGAACACACATCTTTAAACTTCCTTGATCTCACCATCACGCTAGCACAGAACCATCATGAATTCAACATATTCAAAAAACCCACCCACACGGACACAATCATACACAACATCCCCACATACACAAACACGCAGCCTTCCATGCTTTGGGGCATCGGTTAATTTCAATACCCATGTTTCCAGAAAAGACAAAAAAAGGAAATAAACACCATAAAACATACGATATAGCCAGAATGAATGGATACAACTGTAACATCATTGACAAATTAATAATCAAAAAAACAAACACACTCAATATACGCAATCACACCACCCTCACACCAATTGACAGGAACGTACCTCACAGTCCCTTACGTAGGACACCTTTCTCTTAACATACCCGCTACAATTCGGTCTCAAAACTACTTTCAAGAACAGTCATACTTTACAGAAATACTATCCAACACTAAAGATCCCACCTACCTCCATATGCTTTCTTGCAACAACTGCAATGCTATATATATATATATATATATATATATATATATATAAGAGTCAGACTGTGGTATA
>BOPP01000142.1:732592-812228 GCA_017312745.1 Gryllus bimaculatus
CCCGACGCGCGAGAGAAAGAGATTATGATCCATATTCCTCATACAAAAAATCATAAATCGCCATTATTCACATTTAGTTGCTTAGGTCGCCATGTTGGAATGCTGCAGGGGGGTGGGCCACGCGGCGCTGCTGAGCGCGAGCGGCGCGCCGCTGAGCGGGTGAGGCTGCGCGTGGCGCGGGCTGCGCGGCAGACCTGTGCCGCTTTTGCGCGCCGCCCTGCCCCGCCGACTGGCCGCCGCCCCGCCCCGTCCGCCTCGTCGGCCGCGCTCTTCCAGACCGCGCGGCGTCGCCCACCAGCGCACAGCCTGCCCTCGCCGCCCGCTCGCACGCTCCCCGCCGCTCGCCGTGTGCGTCCCTCCTCCATCCATCCATTATTATTATATATTATTATATATTATATTAATCATATATTAATTAAATTACTTATTATCTGTAATGCCATGTAGGTGCGTGCATAACTAGCCAGCGATGCCAAGACAATTACAAATGCTCAGTACAGGATGCAAAAAAATATAAGGCCTTCGCAGGGAAGCTAATTCCCCTGGAGGAGCGGTGGATGAGCGAGGTTTCAAAAAGTTACACGTCAAGATAACCCTAAGTCCCGATGAAGTAGAAGTTTAAATTGAAAGTCAAGAGCTGGTCAGAGCAGCGTGAAAGTCACACAGCAAAGTCTCCTGGGCTGTCTGTTCCGTATCACGCGTAGAGGATCCTTATACCTGGGAAAACAGCGAGATTACCAGAGGCGAATTACCACCCCCCCGCCAGAACCCGGCATGCCCTGACCAATAAAACTTGACAAACTGTCCAGAGGACTTTTGCCATTTTGAAACCCAAGTTCCCAAACATATCCTGATTTCAACACGTCTGATCGTGTAGCGTTGACCGGCGTTGGGAACCCAATCACCCCAGACCTCAGGTCAGCGGCGACCTGCTTCCAGACGCGACCCAATTTAGAACATGTTCTGAAGGGTAATTTCTTCACATACAGTCGAAAAGAAATATTCATACTCTTCTTTAAGCAATGCGTACTTCATCAATGTACGTAGGTGCCATTTACACATCTACATTATTATTATTATTATTATTATTATTATTATTATTATTATTATTTCTTCAAGTCTCTCGCTTAGAGAGATGCCTATAGCAGACACCGGGACCTTTGTAGAACCTAGGTGCCTGCTTCGCTTGCAAACTCGCGCGGTCAGTTATATCAATAGAAACTTCCTAACAATGCGTGCAGTACTCAGGAGAAAAAGCCTTTTGCATTGTTTGAATGTGCCAGTTCTTAAGGCCAAGACCTGCAGACGATGAAATTAGTTCTTCGGAGATCAGTCCATTTGCAAAGATGACCACAGGGACTACTTCAACAGATACTAAGCGCCACATGTCGCTCAGTTCAATAGCCAAGGCCTGATATTTTCGCTTCTTCTCGCCAACAGAGCAACTATATTATTATTATTATTATTATTATTATTATTATTATTATTATTATTATTATTATTATTATTATTATTATTATTTCATTTTCACACAAATTATTGGTCTTATACAGACACTATACAGATTCAACATCAATGCATGGCAACTGATTTGTTTTACCTTTACAACACTGTAGTTAATATAATGCAATATAAAATATCAAACTTGAAATTACAATATAAAAGCTAAATTTAAAAGCTTCAGAATCCCACACATCCTCTTATGAATTTCCTGACCAATGAGCACGTACTGATGATGACTAATTTTGAATAGCGATGATAATACTCTTGTCTATACCTAGGTCGTCTAAGATCTGCTAAGAAATTTTGGTACGACTCCGGTTGCTGATAGAACAATTGGAATAGAGTTCGCGCTCTCTGCATTCCTCCTCCGCTATTCTCAACTTCCCTATTATTTTGAAACTGCTTGGAGAGTTCTAATATTGTTGCAGCTACTTTTACGGATGTTTTAGTGTCGTTAAACTTCTCGCTTAACTCGAACGTAGCATCACAGTATCCTAATTGTGTGAGTAGTTTCTCTGCAATCATGAGTAATACATTTTTCAAAAGGTTTTGAATGTTTGAATGAAAATGCTACAACTAACAAACATACTACCTCGTGTTCGGGCATAACTTTATTCCTGCTAGCTTTGTGGTAGCATAATCCTGCATGCTTATGGTACCTTTTCGCCAGGGTCCGTACAAAAGACTGACTTTAAATTTAGTTCGCTGGTCGTGGTTTAAGTAACGTTCGAAAAATTTTCTTTCACTTTCAACTCCTCCTTTATGTTGTTAGAAGTAGTAGAAATTTTCCTCCTCAAGCTGTCTTCTAATTGTGAAAATTTCTCTAAACTCTGCTGGTTTAAGTTTTCGATCAGCCTGTATTCTAACTGACTTTGGTTTTTAATTAGTCTGCTTTCTAATAAGGTTTGATTCTTCATTAACTGAGAATTACTTTCTGTTAATTTGGCTTCTAATTGTGAAAGGCTTTCAATTAATTTATTGTTGTTCTCGGATACTTTCCCTTCTAACTGAGCTTGACCTGCAGCTATAGCCTGCGCCTAGGTTTAAAATTTACCATTTATGTGCCGCATAAACTGTTGCATTAACTGATTGGCCCTTTCAATTTGTTATTAAATACCCGTTGTCACTCCAACCGGGGTGACCTCTGATTCAGTCGGAGAAGCTTCCACTTCACTAACCGGGTTCAGTTTAACCGGCGCTGTTTCAGTTCCTAATTCTTCCTGCCCTTGGTCTAATTAGGTCTAATTGGGGAGTTTCTACTCCCCGATCCTATTTGTCTCCCAATTATATCTCCGATTATATTTGTCATCCATTTTTCTAAATAATTCCCTACTTGAAACATTTCTCTGACTTAAACTGCCTCAATACACTATTCCAATTCAACTGCGTTTGTAGTTCTTAAATCTAAAAATTGCTTACACACTGTTTAAGTAAGATCACCCAAGTGTGGTTAGGTTGCCTTGTACTGAAAATTTGTACTGAAAATTTGTACTGAAAACTGAGGTGCTCTGTTGAGACTGAAAATTTTAACCACACTCTGCGTGGTGGTTTGCGAGCGCCATTTTGAGGCATTTTTCGCATTTCCTCAGCTATTTCTAAGCGCAGGACACCTAAACTGCTGTCATAGTCGCCTAGCTTTGCATTTTTCATGCAGAAGCTCTTCAACATTTGGAGGATGTGTATGTGAACCCTCTTCGGGCGGGCGCCAGTAAACCGGCGTCGCCTTTCTGTGGGCTGTTGGTATGTTTTGTAAGTGTGTGTCAGCTATCTTCTATAGATTCTGGTGAATCCATTGTCTGCGTGGTTTGTGCTTGTCTGTGTAGTGCTGCGAGTTGTTGGCGAAACTCATCCCTGTCAGTGGGTTGTGGGACCCATTACTTAGGGCCGCAGAAGGCGCGAATGCTACCTACTGCGAAGGTGATGGGAATGTGATCGGAGAGGGAGAAGGGAATGGGTTTGGGGGTAGTGACTCGAAAATTCCCTGATGTGAGTGCCACATCGAGGATTTCGGGTCGGAGGCGAGGGTCAGTGGAGAAGTGGGTAGGTGAGGAGGGCGGGATGAGTGTCACAGTGTTGTGTACTTGCAGGAACCTTGTAATTTCCGTTGCTGTTTGTCGTGTTACAGCTCCATTTCTCGCACTTGGCGTTCAGATCACCCGCCATAACCGTGCAAAGTGCTAGGGAGAACACAGTGCTAAAATCGTCTTCCACGAGAGAACGATTTGGTGCAGTAGATATTCAGCTCCAGGTCGTCGGCGCTTATGAGTTTTGTTTCCTGCAATAAAAGGACCATGATTGGCTGGACATGATGGGCTGGACGGTTGCCGCGCGCCATCACTGAGCACGACATCCTACATTAGAGATGCACTGTTGTGACTGATTTCTTTATTCACTATTACGCTGCATTGGGCATCTTTGCAAAGACATCAAACGGATTTGGAAGATACTAGACTTTAAAAAACACTGTACGGCATTTGGAAGCCCATGAGCAATTTTCCCCTCTTTGTTTGGGTGCGGGCAGTGGTTGCTGTCACTCCCGCTGGCCGCCCGGGCCGCGCCACTGAAGGCGGCACTCTCATTAGTCATTAAGGCAACAACCTGTGCCAGAAGTCACAACTTCTTAGTTGCGAAATTACGTAATCAAGTTCAGTAATCAATTAATTGCACCTAGAAAACTCAATAATAAACAGCAAATATTTAGAATACGCCCGCAAACAAAGTTCATAAGTATAAAGAGATACTCCTTCAACAAGGGACGCCTTTGCGAGATCCTCTTTCTCACTTGTTTCGCACCAAATCATTTCGCTCAGTTCATGAAAGAGTTCGCTGCATATCCATCGTAAAATCGAGATCCACAAAAACGAAGAAATCATAACTATAAAATGTGTATGTACACACATTTTGACATATATGTACACATATTGCGTTCGTCAGAACTGAAGTGAATAGAAGATTGGGACTTAGGAAATGCAATTTATTACAATTTACATTTAATACTTTTTAAGTTTGTAACATAAAAGTAATAAAAATGTAATACAAATTGAAGCAACAATTAAGCAGAAACATTGGTTTGAAAAAATATTAGTTTTTTGAATCTACGTCGCCCTGTGCTGCTTACGTTTTTGGTGTGATGCTTGCACATGGGAATGTCAATAAATCATTAACCGATGTTTTGAAATGCAGAAGGAATCTGAAAAAAGAAAAGAAGGGTGACTTTCCTGAATGCATTAATGAGCGCGCATTAATTCAGCGGCGCGCGGGGCAGGCGGCAGCGCGAGGATGTGGCCAGATTGATTAGTGTGCAACACAACCACGACGTTTCATTGAGGGAATGCAGAGTTAGTAATATTCTCTGTCGCTTAAATTGTGAACCACTTCCATACAACTTAATAAAGTGACTGGTTTAGCGTGTCACATACTTAGGGATCACCCATAAATTACATAACGCAAATTTGGAGTATTTTCGCTACACCCTTTCCCCCTTGTAACGCACCTGTAACGTGCGCTTGAACCCCCTAAACATAACGTAACGCTTGCGACACCCCCCCTTGTAAATGGAAGAAGTGAAAATAAATTATAGCGCTGTAAAATCATTTGCATTTATTTGTGTTGAATATTAAAATGATGATAAAGTAGAAATTAGTTGGCGATCCTGGTTGCACCTCACAATAATATTGGAGTGAGTTCTGAGTGAAGGAAGAATACTTGGGCGAGAAATGGTTGATAACAAGCTGTGCGCACGCGCGCCGTCGTTGGTGATGCACGAGCGGGAATCCATTGCGCCAATTGAAATGGATTCTACCACATACATCATAACAGTTTGTTGGGGTATGCCTGCGTGGCCCGTATATTGGGGTGTGCCCTGAGCCAACTTTGGCGGTGGGGTACTACCTATATTCTGGATGATTTGGTGTAGGGCGCACGTTGTAGTGTGAGCTATCGACTTCTGACATCTAGGGATTCCATTCTGACACATGAAGAGCGTCAGTGTCGTTTTTAGGTTCCTTACGTTGATTGGGGAACCCTACATGTTTTATGTGATTAACATTTTCAAGTCTTTTGATTACAACAAACGTTTCATTGAAGCAAATTATAACTAATATTATCTGATGAATAACAAATAAATAATCAACGTGTTTGGATTATAAAGAGAATCGTACATTTTACAAAGCCACTTTTAGTGCTGTACATTTGGTGAAATCATGAATTACATTTTGAAAATCAATCGAATTGAATGTATCACTTATAATTTCACCTACCGTTGCGGCTCCCCTGAAAGTGGGAGCAGGGAGCCCCGGATCCTCAGTCCGATGTCCTCGTCCGGCGCTGGTTAGCGCATGAGGAGTAAAGATTAAATTGGCTCCTGAATTCTCCGCAATGAGAGCCCCCCGGAGCGGCTACCCCGCAAAGCGAGCAGGGCGGCACTGGGTCGGCGCGACCCAAACCAATTTTTCGAAATGAAATTTTATAGCTCTGCACTCGCTCCATTTTCTCCAGAATGACTCGAAATTTTGATTTTAATATTTTGTAAGAGCAGACCACAAGAAACTACATGTTATGGCACAACCGGTATTTTTTTCAAACTTTAAATTTTCGAAAAAGAAAATGATGGGCTGAAGTGTTAATAGGAGAGGTACGTGAGCGTGGCCAATGACAGAGCAATGTGCGTGGCGTAGCTACGTGGCGGGGCCGTGCGCGGGGGCGCTGCTTGGCCTCGTGGCTGCGCCCGCGCTGCGCTGCGCCGTGCATAAGGTGCTGCCGCCCTGCGGCCTTTCGAACAACCCCTGAGCGCCCCGCAACCCTACGGCCCGCTCGCAGCGGCGCTTCGCCGCACTTCCGCTGCCAAGAGGGGAAACTCAACGGCTCATGTACGTGTGACGGAGAACCTCGCCTAAGTACTTTCACGAGGGCGAGAAAGGTCAAGGGTCGGTGAGTGGGAGCAATCGCCGTCATTGTACCTCTTCAGAATATTTTTTGAACGAAGTAGAACTGTCTCTGTACTTACAACAGTAAGGGGTTTTGTTTAGGCAACAATTTGAGCATTTTTTCAGCAACATTTTGTGATTTTCGTCTTAAATGAAAGTTGGTGGTCGGGAGATGTGTTATCACTCGCTATTATTAACCATAAAACGCACTCATAAACATTAAATATAATAAAACGTAAAATTATTAGAATGTTTATATGTCATCATTTGTTCATTCTGACGTTTTGACCGCAAAGACATTTTTCAAGAATGTTGCCGTTGCCATTGCCCCTCTGGACTAGATGCTCATGCAGGCCGCGCCAGCAGCCCGACGCGGGCGAGGGAACAGCTGCGTGCGTCACCGCGCCGTACACATACTCGTGCGAGTAGTATCTCAAGAAGGCGCTAGATGCTCCACTGTCCCACTCCCTCATCGTAGAGGACCGTCGCGGCCATTTGCGTGGCAAAAGTGGTCAGATGATGTAGTGCAGAATAGCGGGAGCCTGATTTTCGAAGTCGTCTAGACATTCCTATACGTCATGACATTAATTTCAATTGGGGCATTCTCCTCTAAAAATTCACCTTTAAGAGAATTTAATAAAAATTAAACATATTCTCCTCTACAGGTGGACACATGTTTTTATGAATTTATAACATCGTTGAACTTCATATGCAGTGATTTGTTACCGTGGAAGAATGTTCTATGTTACTACAAGCATCTTCTGGCTGGGCCGCATTGTTTTAGTAATTTACTTGTAAATAAATGCAGTTATAATGGGGCGTTCTATTACGTGTAATTGCACCAATACAGGTGGTAAAACAATGCATATGGGAGAAAAATTACGTTTCATTTGTATGTTCATATGACTTGTTAATGCTTGCAAATGTCATTAATAATTTATTTTTATTGTGTGCCTTCCTCCTAAACATATAGTTTTCCCATTTCAAATAAAGAATTTTGTGATTTTGTGTGAAATGGGTAAAAGCGAAGGTTCCAAAAGAGAATTTCCACCTTCTTTCCCACGGTCGTCTTTCATTTGCACAATACAACTTTAATAAATATTGCTTGATTAAATGCATTGCAGAAATTATTGTAGTAGAGTACTTGGCAATAGAACTAGTACATATGAAATGCAGGTGAAGTGGTAACATCAGCTCTCAGGTAAGGTGTGTGGTAACATTACCTAGATAATGTCCGTAATGATTAATTCATTGCTATTCATGTGGCATCATTTAAATACTCTGTGTGATTAACGGACTAATTCGCGAATTAGTTTATTTCTTCATTTAACCTTAACACATACAGTACTTTTCCCCCCAAAAAAGAAAAGATTCATAAATACGTATTTATGAAGTAAAATTTGAGACACTTATCTTAGATTTTAAGAAGCCCGTTACCATTTACGTAATTTCTGACACTATTTCTTTTTGTTTCTAGTGTTCTACTGTCATCTTGGTTTTGAACGAGCTCGGAATCTTTGTCCTACTCTGTCGTGATGTCCATATGAAATGCACGCGTGGAAAATATGCCACCAAGTCGGTGTCAGTCATTTTCCAACCCTCGTAGCCGTATGAGAGAACTTGGTCATTATTGAGAAAGTTTCATAGCGTGTTACTACAATATGGGGAAATAAAAATATTGATATATAAGCCCAGTCGAACCATCTGAAATTATTATAAGACATATCATTTTTCCCGAAGATTTAAATTTAATACCCCTAACGGGAAAATATATATTTTTCGACGATTTGGGATTCATTTCATGGTATCAATGGCTTACCTTTGCGCACTGTTTTTTGAGGCTTGGGGTCTATTCCGTAACTTTTAACGTATATAGTCGCCCGTACGAATGCCCGAATGCCGTATATAGTTGCCCGTTGAAGTACGAATACAGGTAGTACAGGCGTATTTCACAACAATCAATGAGAAAATAGTATTTCCCGTGTAATAAAAAAATATATGCAAAGAGCAAATGAACTACTTTCGGCTATTATTTGTGCCCTACGTAAAAGGGTACAACATGATCGTAGAGGACACTTTTTTGAATAACTATATTCCCCATTGAGCTCAACAAATCGTGCACAAATAATAACGCGGCCATGTTGTGCACAAGAAAAAAAAGGGACCATCTCAGCAATGCATGAGGACGAAAACCAGATCGAAATGGGAGTCAAGAGCTGAGGTACAATATTTGGCATATTTAGTCTTTTAAAATGATACAGTACAAATGATTACGAGCATATTAATATTATAAAAATCAATATTATTTTTCTTTTTGATGCTCAAAAAAGTCATACAACAGAAAATATTTTTTTCTTGCCACTCAAACGTAATGTGTAACGATTTTAATGTCATATGGCATATGTTGTTTAATTTGTGTCTTGTATACGAATTTTTTTTTGTATACCATTCGGACTGTTTATAATGCAGTTGCCCGACTACTTTTTATTTCGGCATTCTAGTTACGTAAACTATTTCTACTTGGTATAATTCCTTAAGTTTACTTTCTCGTATTTACTAACGTAAGAAGAGAAAGTATTGAAATTGTGCGACGGAAAACAGCGAATTTTCGACACAAAAAATTCTGATATCGGGCCCTTGGGATTTAAAACCGATATTTCAATTTTGGGAGATACTTTACGTGAAGCCCCTGCGACATTTTCAAAAAAATGGCTCCAAATTTATTTATTAAATTTCATTGTTCAATAGTGCAAAGGACGTTTAAGAGAATGGGGCAGGTCTAATTTTCATTAGCATTCCTGATTTTTGGAAAACTAGAAAAACATCAACTTTAAAATTGGAGATATTTTTGTGTCAGTCAAAGTTTGCTGTACAAAATTAACTCTTAAAAAAAGTCATGTACAATTTTTTGGAAAACGAGTAGTTTTTGCGTAATTTGAGATTGCAATATACGATTTTTTTCTCTCAAAAACCGCTTTAAATTTGTTCTTTAAATTTTCTTCACTTATGTAATAAGAGACGGTAAAAGATATGGTGAAAGTTCCATTTTCGGGTATTACTCGGGTTTTTGAAAATTAAAACTTCAAAATTGAAGGTAGAGATTTTTGCTTAAGACAAAGTCTGTTGTACAAAATTAGCTCAAAAAGCTCATGTGCAATATTTTAAAAAACGAGTAATTTTTCGGGGTTTTGTGATTGAAATTTACAAAATATGTTTTCTCCAAAACCGCTACAAAAGTTTTCTTTAAAATTTCTCCACATATGTAATACTAAACGGCAAGAATTATGGCGCTAGACTCATTTTTGGGTATTGCTCTTTTTTTTAAAAAATTGCAAAATCATTTCAAAAAAACAAAAAATGAAGATAGAGATTTTTGTCTCAGACAAAGTATGTTGGACAGATTAAGCTCTTTAAAAACATAATGTACAATTTTTTGAAAAAATTAGTAGTTTTTGCGTAATTTTTGCTTGAAATTAATGAAATATATAAACCAACAAAAGACCACGAGAAAAAGTGAATGAATGATATGAAAAATAATTTATTTAATTTTAATTATTGTTTAATATTGAATATGCTAATATTAATTCTATTTTACCCACCTTCTTTACTTTTTACTCAATTTGTATTCTCATTTTATTGGTCTTCTTAAACAATCTGTAAAGATTAATAGAAATACTTCAACAATGCAGCATCGGTATTTGAGATGCTAATTGTTTTCGAACATCGAAATGTTGGTGGTGATAAGATACAGCTGTATTATAACGTCCAGCTCGAAACGATGTAACTCGCTGCATTTATTTTAGAAATTACCCCTCAGGTGAGGTATGTTATATACTATTTAATATCATCTGATCACTAAACAAATTTACTGCGTATTGAATAAAAGAAAAACGATGAAACACTATCTTGATGAAAGGCAAATCACGAGCGAGCAGCCACAATTTTCGTAATTATTTTATGTCAATTGCATGTATTCTAATTACGGTATTGACTTTACTAGTCAAGGGAATGTACATAGTCTTGACATCGCTGCGTTGGCAACAGTGTGTTGCTCGCTTCTTGGTTGAATTGCACGTTATCTAATAATAGCTGAGGTATTAGTAACACAGAAAATGCAATATTTCAATATTACGTAGCTGTGTGGCATAACTCGAGAAGGTATGTGATGTTGTAGCACCACTAGTTTATTTATCGAAGGGTTGTGGTCCTCCCAATGCGGAGAGCGACATGTGTAAATTTGCATATGCGCACTTTTATCGAATAACACTGGAAGCAGAATTAATTGAAACAATTTACTACTTTTCACTTTAGTTTATTGTTTCAGAAGCCCTCCAGGTCTCTGCTCTGACGCCTCTCATTTGCACATCATATTGAGATTCTTTTAAATCACAACACAGTGATAACACTATATACCTTGTTTATATTGAAACTAGCAAAATACCCGTGGTTGCTCGGATTTTTCTTGGGAATTTCAATCCTTGGGAAAGTTGTCTCCGTCTCTCTCTCTCTCTCTCTCTCTCTGTCTCCTTCTGTTTTTGTCTCTCAGTCCCTCTCTGCTTGTCTCCATCTCTGTGTCTGATTCTTTGTTACTCTTTCTGCGTCTCTGCCACCGTCTGTCTCTATCACTCTCTTTCTCTTTCTCCCATCGTTTTTTCTCTCTGCGTCTATCTGACTTTATCGTTTTCTGCCTGCCTCTCTGTGGATCCATCGTTATATCTCTCCGTCTCTCTGTTTAACTCAGACTGATGTATCTCTCAATCTCTCTCTCTCTCTCTCTCTCCGTGTCTCTGTCTGTCTCTTGACTCTCTCTCTCTCTCTCTCTCTCTCTCTCTCTCTCTATATATATATATATATATATATATATATATATATCTTTCTGTCTCTTGTTTCTCTCGCTATCTGTCTCTGTCTGCCTCGTCCGCCTCTGTCGTCTCTGTATCTCTCGGTCTCCCTCTCTGTATCTGTCCCTCTCTCTGTTTCTGGCTGTCCGTCAGCCTCTCTCTGCGCCCGTCCGGTTCTGATGGGTCTCGCCCTGTGTCACACAGCAACGCAGCTACGAAGTTCGTCTGAATTGTAATTTGAATGGAAATTGAATTAAAATGAAACGCAATTTTGTTTTACTGCCTAATTTATTAGTTACAGCACAATTAACAGCATATAAACCTTCTGGATGACACACATAATGTGCCTACTTTAATGGAGATCAGTTACACGGTGTCTGAGTTTACCGCTTTATCCCTTGTGTCTACCCGGGTAACCTCTAAAACATAAAATAGCTGTTGAGGCTGCGGAATATTGCTTATAGATAAATTGGGAGAGCAATAGCAGAAACTGCTACGAAATCGCTTTGTTTATCGAAAGTTCTCATCAAACTAGAGAGTTCTGTAAAAGAAACGAGACATCTTTGACAAAGATTGTTACTTTGCCGAAAGAATCAACGAGTATTGTCATGGTTACCTCTGTCCGGACGAAAATAAATGTTTTCGTTTCAAATTTCACGCTTGGCACATACGCCATCGCCGCGTCTGGGCGTTTGTTGTTACGTAGACTGCAGAAAGGTGCTGGGAATTGCCTGGCAGCGCCTCGAATCGAACTTTGAATGCGCCCAACACATTTCACTTAGCTTCTGTGCACGATGGCCACGGAACTAATCGCGGCTCCTCTGATTTTCATGACAATGAGAACTCGATGGATCTAATGTCGAAAAAGTTGGTTTCCGAGAAATCTGGCAATGTGTAAGTTTTTTGTCGTGGCCGCCCAAGAGGTAACGCGATCTATGGGTGACTTTTGGAACTAACAGGAATAGTTTTGAAAATCTATGTCAAAGAAAAAGTGAGTATTTGATCAACTGAGAAGGAATTCTCTGGGCTTTTTGGGGCAGAACTAGACTGAGAGAAAAGTTTGAAATGTATGATCTTTTCTTCTTAAATGCCTTCAAAGAACAGCGAAACTGAGCTGTTCAAAGCTTGGCGGCAAATTTGAATCAATTTGATGGCCAACAATAGCAATTTTGGACCACTGAGGTGGTTTTTTTTCTGAAAGTCCAGTTATTAGTCTCCAATTCATATTGTTACGATTTTATATGGTGGGACTTTGTTGATGTTATTAGACAGTGTTCCCAGGTGGAGAATTGGTTACAAATTTCTTCTAAAGGTAACCCTACTGATCTCATATAGCGGGGAGTCACTGCCAGAAGTCTGGCTACTAACAACAGAGGGTTTCATGGTTCAGAATGGATGATTCAGCCATTATCTCAGTGGACCACTCTGCCTGAGGCCGCTGAAAGTGGTAACATACAATTAATACTTCATTCACAAACTTTTCTCACCACTCCTTATTCTGAGGAGGAGTCTGTGGTATGAGAACTTATCAAAAAGTTCAATTCTTTTCAAATGTTGCTGCAGATAACAGCGTATTGCCTTCGATTTATCTGTCAATTAGAAACAGGAGATTATTACTCCCTAAAAAACAGGTCCTCTCCCTACAAAGGAGCTACGAGATGCCCTTCTATTGATTGTGAATGCAGCTTAGAACGAATTCTTTTCTGCTGAATATGCAGAAACTCCATAATTATTTATAGCGATAATGCTAAAACGTTTGTGAAAAAAAATTGGCTAAGCTCTCAAAGAATTTTTAGCTCACAGCAGTTTGTGATTCGATTCTCAAAAGTTTTCTCGCTGTTCACGGAGCAGAATGCCAGTTCTGCCCACCACGCTCTCCATTTCATAATGGACTGGCAGAGGCAGCTGTAGGCCCCTGAAAATACCTCTTAAAACACTCTCTTAGGTAAAATTGTATTCCACTTTCTGAATTGCGTACTCTGCTGACGCAGATAGAACGCATATTAAACTCACGGCCCTTAATGGTTTACTCTGAGGACACCGAAGCTTTCATAATAACTCCAAATCATTTAATATATGGACGCTCGCTCTACTCACTGGCTGTCATTCAGGAATCAAAGCAGAACTTATCAACACCCCGACGTTATCACTCGATGAAAAAACAATTGAACATTATTTGGAAATTCTGGACTAGAAATTATCTTACCTCACTACAAGCTCGCACAAAATGGAAATTTGTTTCTCCAGATCTGAAGAAAGGTGATCTGGTCATTTTAATTGAAGATTCTCCTCTGCCTCCTGCCAGACTCTTCCTGACTGCAGGCAATGCTAGAACGGCACAGGTCAAAACAGTGTCGGGCACGACCACAAGGCCGCTTCAAAAATTATGTATTTTACCTAAAAACATTAATGCTGACTATAGTAATCCCTGAGGGAGGACATCATCCCTGAGGGATTCTCAGATATTGCCACGTTCGCGGGGACCTGAGACTACCCGAGCCACCCACGATAATCTGTTTCTTTCATAAAATCGAAACAAAATTAGTCAAAACTTAACTTTTACTTTAACTTAACTTAAACGTTAACTTTTTACAGTGCTAATTTCACTTTTGCCACTCACCCCACAAGGAAGTCTGTGACTCTTTAGGAGTTAAAATGAGATTCCCAATTACTTTAAAGAAAATTAGGCTTATTGTTCTCTGCTGGTAGGATTCTTACATATCCAGCCAAGAAAACGTCAGAATTGGACAGCCTTTCAAAAGAACATGCTCCAGACGCGACTCCTGTTCTGTGGAGCAAGTGGTGATGACAAAATATATAATTGTAATAAAAACAACTCGCTTATTTACACACGCACACACACACAACTATATAAGATCAACAGGCAAAGAAAGTTACATCGTATCTCACTATCAGATCTCACAGCAAAGCCCATCCTCAAAATGTGGATACATTACGAAATGACATGAACTGTGCACTGACAGAAGAATGGTTTGCTTCAACATTTATTTATTTATTTATTTATTTATTTATTTATTTATTTATTTATTTATTTATTTATTTATTTTAATTTGACAGCCTTATTACACGACGCGTGTTAGCAATTGCCGGTCGTTTTAAATGTTTGTAGCAACTTACCCGGCGTCAAGAAAAGGTGGTCGCACAAACTAGTTTGTACATACAGTTATTTATAAAAAAACTCTGATGCATTAATTAACAGTATCATAGGTAGTAGGTTCGTTTGTTTTTTGACTCTTCATTCGTATTGTCGACATAACTCGCTCATAAATTCGACCAGTTTTTGTTTATAGTGCATTCAGACACCATGAATTTATTTTATTTATTTAGAATTTTGATCTTTTCTCCTACAATTTTGAGGGTTCATTGTGCAAATGTTTTTTAAATTTTCGCGTCAAGAGTTTACTTAGTGATACAAACAACTGTGGTAATTATATCTTAACTCATTGGTTTTCTTATATTATGTCCTTTTCATTTTTGAATTCTCACCGTCGTATTGTCGAAACGGAAATGGGATTTGTGTCATGCGTTCGCACGACGATTGTGTTTGTTACATAGTCTGGTTTCTGTTCTCAGTGCCTGTTGTTTGCAGTGCCTTGGTAGTATATTCCAGCTCTAGCAGACAACTGATGATGATGGCTAAGCCATCGAAAGCTGCTATTGAATTAAAAAAAAATATTGTTGGCAATGACAACATCTTTAATTATTTTAAAAAATGCCAAAGATATCTTACCACAACACCTATATATTCCAGCTCGTTGATCACCATTCATTTTAAGTTCACGTAGCCCAGTAAATTGGGTGCGGGCGACTATATTTATCACTAATAACACAAAAACTACTCTATTTAAAAAAATCAACATTACCTTATTTAAAGACGTGTTTTAACACATTTCATTTTTTAAAAAAGCATCTTCATAATTGTAGTTGTAAGAAGACCCCGACAAAAGTTTGAGTTCTTTGAATATTCGAAAATATTTTCAACGTATATGAGATCTGCGCCATTTTCTTAAATATCCTTGTTTTTTAAACTGTCCCAGTAGATTCAGGTAAAGTACGACCCAAAATTAAAATACCAGTTTCAAATTCAAAGGACCACAACATTTATCAGATCGATTGGGAAATATCAATTTTGGAGGAAATCGGTTGAACGGTTTAGCCGCTGGCGTTGTTCACACACAGATGGAGAGACGTTTTGCGGCCAATCTTTTTTTTGATATCAATGACCCATAAGACATGGGTACTTGCTACATCTCGCGTTAAAGGATAAATTTAGCAACTACGTTTTATCCACTGTTTCGTTGCCAGGGGCCTGTAATAAGAGTTTTTCTACTGAAAATTCGCCGTTTTTTAACGCATTATTACATTACTTTTTATCGCGGTAGCGAGAAAAGAAAATGTATACATTTTAATACGCCTCGTTTGTTTAAGAAGTTTTCAAATGGCAAGATAGAAATTGACGTATTATATAATTATATAGCCATTAACAATATCGCGAGAAAGTACGTGCGCCACTAGTTTAATACATTGTTCAAATAGGCTATGATGACCAGATGCCGGGCATTACCCGAAAGAGTCCCTTATTTTGAGTCCTGTTTCGTACTTTTTTGACAGGAAAACAGGACGCTCGAAAAATAAAATAACTTTTTGCGGCTATGGCTTGTCGGTACAAAATGGTCTCAAAAATATTAAATTTATCTTAATATATTCCGTTTGCTTTGCATTTTTGCGAGGGCCCTGTAATAAGTTTTATTGAAGAAAATTCCCATTTTTTCACGCAGCATTACATAACTCTACAACGGTAGCCAGAAAGTAAAAACAGACCATACATTGGCAATTGCATAGAATTGGTATTGTCCAGTTATTCCTTACCCTCGTATTGATTAGTGGTGCTGTTTCATTTTTAACCTGAAGTGTACATTTCCAAACACATCTTTGAAATTATCTGGTTCAATATTTTTCGTTTCTGGTGTTATTCTTTTACATCATAATTTAGCATACATTGGCAAAACATATTGTTGGTACGCATATTTCTTAAATGTATTGTTTTGTACAGAACGTATTGTCATAATAATTTTCTCATTTCCGTCTTATTTTGGTTACCTAAAGCTTCGATTTACAGATATACTCCACGAGCAAATACATTCCCACTGGTTCCTTTGGAATCGGAGCGTTATTCATTTAACAATACTAATGTTTTGTTCCTAATAGTTATTTTAAAGCACAATAAACGGAAACTAGAACGCGGCCGAGAGATGAGATTTGCTAGAAAGAGCTATTCTCCCGCTTTGGTCTGAGGCCCAAAATATAACAATGTTTCAGCTCGCTCTAGTGCCTAATGGAAACTTGCCGTTAAAATGTGAATTTTATACGAAATGTTATCTAGTTTAATTTTGTAAATAACAATTGTTTTGATAAAACTAAAGCACAGCGACATTTTGTTTTTTTAATCAATAATATATTAGCCAGTTTTTATTACAAGTTCCAATATGGTTTTCCTTATATAGTGATATTTCCTTTCATTTCAACTGATTCGTTTCCATGTTAAAGAACTTCCAGCCAATAGGAAAGGGAGTTCTGGCTTCAAAATGGTTGCACAGGCGAAGTTATTGTTGTTCGAGACGCTTCTTTCACTGTTAAAATCAGCATTGCTGTGGCTGTTGTGACAGTGTGGCAGTTGTAAATAGAATTGTTCAAGCATATCAAAGCAAATACTTCATCTTCTTCCGAAAGATCTCTTGAAGCAAGGTATTTATAACAGCACAGTTAACCAAATTGTCTTGTGAAATGCTGTGCATACCATGTAAATATGAAACCCGAAATTTATCGGTGTTGATGCACACTAAGATTCCTATTAATATTGAGGAAGCGATTTGTTCATAACATTCTTAAAGTTCTTATCTATTAAGTAGGCCTTGTAGTTTATAGCATCTTAAGTATGTGTTTTGTGACAACTTCATTAACGAGAAAGTGTCAAATTTCCTTTTGCAAATACAAAATAAATGCACTTGGCAACATGTACTGGCTTTTTTGTTTTTTATATAAAATTAATATTTTTTACTGTAAAGTTTGTTACACTTTACGTACGCTTTTTGAGTGATGTGATATTCTGAATGTTCTTACCAGTGAGCTATAGCTATAATGAGGTGACTCTTTATTAGTCAAATGAGGAATTATATTATTTAATATAATACGTTCATTTTAAATGAATAAATCAATGAAACTGTATTATTTCAATTTTTGCAAGGAAAAATCGTGCAACGATTGCAAATTTTGCGAACGTTAATGAGTCTTGTGTTTCAGGGTAATGAAATGTGATATTGAAAGTTGGTACTTCTGATTCCTTTTTGAATAATTTCGTTTGAGAACATTCCAGGAAGATAATCACATTCGATTATAGTAGTAATATGTATCCTTCATGGAACGTTTATAAAAAATATCACATTTTCAGTAGCTCATGTACTAACATTATTCGTTAGATTAGTTCATAAACTTTTTCTTTAATGATATTGTAATTACTAATCACATAATTTACATTTTTCTTGAAGAACTTGTTTACTTTCAAAGTAAATTTCACTCATTACTAGTAACAAGCGATAAACTTCAACACTGATATTGTACGATTTGTTGTACTTACCGAGCATGCACATTTTTACGAAACTATACTCTTCAAATTAATTTCGCGGCTGAACACCCACAATTTCGTGGCACTACTGTGCAACGGCGTATCTTTTGATAGCCGGGGGAGAGGAGTCGAAAACCCCAAACAATAAAAATCCACCAAAACCGCCCAACGTTCGAAGAGACCCCGAGAGGGGTCAGGCGAACACGAATGTTACACCACAGTGAAGCAATTTGATAGCCACTATTCAGTTTCAGACTTTCATTGACTTGGCAATGTTAAAGTATTGAACAATTTCTAAATGTTAAAAAAATTAGTTAATGACAACGAAACTCAAGGACCAGAGTAATTAATGTAGGTTTACATCTTTTATTATTTATATGTATGGATTGTATTCATGTAGATGAGATATAAGGGAATGATAAACCAAACAAATTGAAGTTACTACGTTCAAGGAGTTTATCGTTATGAAGCATGTCAAGTAGATGACATAATTTAACCGTGCTAATACTAATATTGTTGAATTTACAACAATTTTGTTTAATATTCTTTATCTATGTAGGTATTTAATGTTCACCTAAGTAAAAGGTTGTAAGTGATAATATGTCATATATTTATTTTATTTACCCAATTGGTTTACAGGGACAAATTTATACATGCGATTGTGATTATATTACAACAAACATATTTTCTTATTCATGTTAATAACAATAAATCATATTAGAGCAACCAGTAATTTTTAGTAAACATTCCATCGTCGAATGGAGCAATAGCATCTGCTTTGTACTGACGTTTTTAAAAACAATTTTAAGCAGAGATTACGATATCTCATTTGCACCCTGGTTGAGCTACAATTAGATCAATTAATTTTATTATCAAGTAAATACTATTCCGAGAACATTTTGCATCGATTTCATTTTAAAGACGGCAATGATTTGAAATATAAGCATGATAACATCCACTTACCAATTATATATTGCAATTATGTGAATTATGTAATAATGTTAGCCTGATTTCGCTCAGGGCTGGAAATAATATTGATAAACTTTTGATATAGGATTGCGTATTTCCTTCATTTTAATACAAGAAATATCGTATCGTTATGAGATTTGAAATTGCAGCCATGAGGGGGGGGGGGACGGTTGCGCATTGTATCCGACTTCAGCGATGAGCTTTAGGCACCGGTTGCGTCACAATATTCGCGGAAATTTTAAATGCAGCCAGTTATCAAAACAATCATAACTTTGTTACAAGTTGTTAAAAGACATGAAACATTTTTTAAAACTATTAAAACTTTTATTTAAATTACATCGACATCGTGTAACTTTTCGGTGAAAATTGTCACTTGATACCACTTTCAATGTTTCTCAATGCTTCTTGCTCTCCATTCAATATGGCGGCCTGCGACTGCTCTGGCTTTTCAAATGAAGTGCTCATGTTGTGGTCACGTGGTTCGTGACGGAAACTGATACTGTGCAGAACGAATAAAATTCTTGAAACCCGGAATACTTACCCCCACTCCTTTGCAAAAATAAGTCGATTTAAGAATAAATGATAGCAACGACCGTTGTAGACAAAATATAACTAGAAATGTTCGCACCCGTAAAATAGAAACCATTATGCATCGGAAAGCTAACTACAAATCTGATATAAAATTCCTTTCGTCAAACAATAAAATTCCCCACTCCTCTCGCAACTAGTGGAGCGAGGGCTCAAGAAAACGTGCGCGGATAGTATTCAGATGATATGGGCCATATCTTTCTCCCATGGTTGGGGCTCAAACAGAGATCGATCATTCTAAATCGAGTGTCGTTATATTTGAATACTCGACGTCTCTAACTTAGTTCAACTGTCAGAATGAACTGAACATGGAGCTAGAAATATGACGGCATGTCTTTACTTACGGAACATGGCAGAGGTTGGTAATGCCACCTCCACGTATTTGTAACTTCATGGAACTGAAACACATCCTCTCTCGCAGTTGTTATTTTTGTTGCCAAGTTTGTTTGTGTTTTTATGACGCCCGGCAATTATTTGGTGAATGAGCAGTAAAGGTAAGTTACTGATAAGTAGAAATAACGTAATTGTGTGATTTTGTATTTTTCTCATTTATATTCTTATAATTACAAAAATTACTGAAAAACATGGATAAGTTGTACTTGGGAATGAAAAAGCTTTACAGTGTAACCATTCGATCAACTTGAGAGTCCAAGAACTACGAAATTAAATGCAAACTCATTTGAAGATTATGTATGTTGTATGACAATGAAAGTATATTAGTTGCTTCTTCGATTATCTAAGAAGATTATTAGCATTTACGTAGTTCTGCGGCAAGACTAGGAATTTATTCACAAATAGTAGTATTTAATATTTTTTGTTTTAATTGGTGATTAAGTCAATTATAGAAATTTCACATTAGTTATTGTATTATAATTATTAGAAAATATAACGACCTTTAACAGATTTCAAAAGAAACTTTGCTAATTAAAACCATCATTAACATTCAATTTTATAATAATAATAATAATAATGTGTTTATTGATATGCCAAGACTCAGGCCATCACGTCCGCTCTTTCGTCTAAGCACGAAATACATAAATTAATAGATACAAATTGAACAATATATTGTTATTCAAAGATACATGTAGGAAATAAAATACAACTTAGAGATGTCCTGTCAGTGGGCTCACAAAAGAAAAGCGAAAAATAGCTCTTAAAGATGATTGCGCAATAAAAAATACCTGACTCCAAAGAAGATGCATTGAAGAAGCACAGAGAAAATTCTACCAAATTTCATTTATCCAAAATTCTCAAGTTATGATTTCATTATTATTTGTTACTATACTGTTTTCGAAGTGTCAAAAATTCGTCAGTTTCAGAATAGAATATTCAAATCCAGACATGAACTGAATTTGTCAGTAATGAAATTCACACTCTAGCAAATATAAATGAAGTATATTGCAATAATAAATGAAGAATTGTGATATAGCAATACTTAAACAACGTTGGGTATTCAGCTAATTATGAAATACATTTCAATGACGATGTTTTTTTTATTGGAACCAATTTATCACAGACAGTAGATTGTAATGTATCTCACATCCTCCTCTTTGATAAAACCAGTAAGTTAGTATCAATGATCGATATTGCGAGCCAAATAACCGTAGAGGAAATTCGATCTTTCCTTTAAAACGCAGCTTATATTATAAGGAGGATAGAATTGATGAAAATACGAATATGCGAATTAAGAATAAAAGAAACATGCAATACAATTAAAGACCTTGAAATTAAATACTTCTAAGCAGAATATTGGCAAAATCTGAGATATTACCAATTATTCGGCCTCTTAGAATTCCCATTTTTATTCGAGAAAGTAGAATTTAGCTTTGCCAATAAATGGGAATTGCAATATAGTAGCTTTTTATAAATTTCTTTAAAACATTATGTTTTATACACAATTTTTATAATCAATTTCAGTTTGATGTGGCATATGACTGTTTGCTTTCGAGTTCTTCAATTTAAAGGGATGGTTGCAGAAAGTTTGACGTTTATGTAAAGGTTCTGAGCAATACGATACTCATTTTTGCAAGCCAGAGAAAAAGCAAAATGCTTTTCCTGATTTATGCTGCTTTCTAATTACAAGTTGTAGCGTTATGAACACTTTTTTGTAACATGTGTAGTTTATTGGAGAAATTCTGAATATAGTTTGGATGTGTAACATGTGGGTTACCATACGAGTTTGTCACGCTCCATCTGCTCTGATAATTTCTTCAGAGAAAGCAAAAGCAACATTGACAGTTTTTAAAAATAATTTAATGAATTTAGAACTGCCAAACCAATTCCTCACTGTTGGACAAAATGCAGTTTTACTCCAGCTCGTAACATTGTTTTAAGTTTACACATGCTCAAGTGGAATCGAATGAATTCTATTTTTACAAGAATTGAAATATCGCCCTGTCACCAATGGACGGATTCATTTGTTCGTCCAGTTAAAAGTACATTGAAAAGGGAAAAAAAACAGATGAGTATAAAAATTAGAGAGAAGTATAAGAATTAATTTTTGATGCACTGTCGTATGTGTAAATTTGGCTAACAACTGTTTTGAATCTGTACGATCTGACTTGTTATCGATTATTTTTAATAATAGTACAATAGTAATGAAGCTAATATATAAACGTCATTTTTATTTCTGTATGAATTCTACTTCTCGAGAATATAAACTAGGAGAAGTTCACTTTTTGAGACAAAAATGGATGGGATACATCTGTCGAATTAAAACACTGGGCAGCAATATCATTGTATATCACATTTTTTATCTGTATTGTTATTACCAAAACGACGTTTCGGGAATTATTTTTGTATCTTCAGCTACTACAATCTACAGCTACTTCTTCTTCTACTATTAGACAGCCAAGTTCATGAATAAATATATTGAACTTATATAAAGACAAATTTGAGATTCTTACACCGAGAAATTACCAAAATTAACCCTACTTTGTGTACCGAACTACACAATTGATTATAAAGATTACCTCTTGTCATGTGCAGGACAAAATAAAAGTAGAGCGAAGACATAAAGAACAGGCGAATAACATTTATGAAAATCCTTTAAGACAAAATTACCTAATGGAGAAATGGATCACTTACACAACATAGGTTTTACTAACGTACGGATATTAGATAGGGAAATAAAACTCTTCAATAATGACCTTCCCTCATGTTGTTCATTCCCAATTCCTTCCTTTTATTGTAATATCACTGTGATAACGTCATCTCAATATGAATGTGTCCAGTCCAATGGCGGGGAAATGTATGTTTTTTTTTCTCTAGCGTTCGTTATTTATGTTTTTCGGGGTATTGAATTCGGATTTGAACTTTGCTACCTCTTAAATGTGTGTACTGAGAAATCCGCAACAATTTTTTTGTTTTCCAGTTACAACTCGAAAATTGTACACTTTAAGTGAAAGAAGTTCAAATACATTCTTTACATTAAATTTCCTACAAATTAAATCTGTTAGAAATTTCGTCTGACGAACGAACTAAAGCTCGACAAATATTCTCAAAATGTTTCAAAATAGTTATTTACGAGTGGTAAAAGGGATTTTTTTTGGCAATTTGGAAAGGTTGCGATACAACACCGAGTGGTACAGATCTACGAGCAAAATAATATCATTTTTGCCTCGTGTGTTTGCCTTACTGAATTTAATTTTATTATGTATATAAATCACTTAATGATACATTAAGGTCTACAATAGTAGCTGATGAGATCAGACGAAAGAATTTTCTTTTCTTTGTTGCATTCACATAATTTTCTGAACACTTGAGCACCGTCTCACTTTTTGCTCTAGTGCTACAAATTGGACTTTTGACACACTATCCATGCCCTGAAAGATCCGCTTCTAACTAGTGGCTGCCAAAGAACTTTATTTTTATTACATTTTCACCTGTTTGCTCGATCTATAACTAGGAAAATCCGTGCTTTAGAGACAGATCTTCGTACACAAATATAAAATAATTGTACAGTCACTTACATAATATGTGCTAATTAATTTAAAACCATTAACGGAATGATTCTTTAACATCCGTGTTGTGAATCTAGAGATCACCTCTTCATACGAGAGATTTGATTTTGGCTTAGCCGCGACTTTTGATACACACTAACAATAAGTTTAATTGCCCTCCATCGCCCAGCTATTTATTAGACCGAAAGAGCATAAGAGATGCAATTTCTAGGAAAGTTCTTGTATATAATTTTTTACTAAAGTACGAATTTACGAATTACTTACGGAAGGGAAAGTCTTTAACTCTTAAGACTCTGTTTGGGGTCTTTTTTGACCCCAGAGACAAATAACGTTTCGCAGCACTGAAAATTATTCACATGAACTTCTCCTTATAGATATGCTATTTGCGTTTATTTTTAAATATCTTGCTATCTTTTCAGTTCTCTAAGGTTGTTTCTCTGTTGGAAATAATTTAATTTGTATGCGGTTGAAGTAAAAAATGCTATTTTGACATTAAATAATTAAACATTAATTAAAAGAAAAAAATTTAAAACGTGACCATTTCGTGTTTGTAATATAATGTTGCGATTCCTGAGTGATAATTTGGTGTATTACAATTTGGGAGCCCTGTTTCATGTTGATAAGATAGACACCTATGTATTGTAATGAGGATATGCATGAAGGTTTTTTGGGAAGTAACATACTTTGTTATTTAGTACAATATAATAAATAAAGCAAATAAATAGCTTTGCTCAATTAGTAATACCAAATAACATTCCTGCATCAAATACTGTGAGAAACGTTTGGGGCGGACGCACAGACGTTTTGCCGTCAATGATTTTTTGGGCATCAAGGATCCATAACGCATGGATTTTGGCTATACCATGTGTTAGAGGTTTTTTTCTAAATTTAGCACCAAGATTTATCTACTTTTTTGTTGCTAGAGCATTGTAATTGAGTTTTTCTGCTAAAAATTCGCCGTTTTTTCGCGCAGCATTACATAACTTTCTCTTTATCGTGATAGAAAAAATGTATTTTAACATGCTTCATTTATTTAAGAATTTTTCACATGATAAGACAGAAATGTCATATTATAATATTACATTGCCATTGACAATATCGCAAGAAAGTACTTGCTGTAGCAGCACTACTAGTTTAATACATTGTTCGAATAGGTTAAGGTGATCAGACGTCCCATATAGGCCGGGAGAGTCCCTTGTTTTGAGTCCTGGCCTTGGTTTTTTTGATAGGAAAACGGGACGCTCGAAAAATAAGATAACTTTTTTGTGGCAATGGCTTGTCGGTATAAAATGCCGTCAAAAATATTAAATATATCTTAATATATTCCATTTTCTTCACTGCTTTCTTATTAATTATAATTCAAAATTATGTGCGACAAGATATTGAACTTATGTACCCCGTAAAAAGAGTGTTTAGAGAGTCGCTAGTGATTTCTAGGAAGAGAAAATGCAGCTATGGAGTCAGTTCAACTTATGCTTTATCACTAATGATATCGTTATGAAATTCAATAATCCAGTTCTGCTTCTGAGAGTTTCGACAGTATGCAATATTAATGGAGAAATATTGGCCTACTTCATAATGAATGATAGTGTCAATTAAACAATAATGTTTATTACTCCTACTAATAATAAGACAACAATAATAATAATAGTAATAATAATAATAATAATAATAATAATAATAATAATAATAATTCAAATCATGGATCGAAAAACCAGAAAAGTGCTTACAATGCCCATATCGCCCACCCGCGAGCTGATGTACGTAGACTTTATGTGCCACTTAAAGGATTAAGAGGCTTCAGACAAATTGTAGTCTCCTGGCATTGTCGGGATAGGAAAGTATGGTGTCAGTCATCAAGGTGATGAGAGCACGTACTTTCCCGCGATATTGTTAATGGCTTGTAATATTATAATTCGACAATTTCTACCTCACCATTTGAAAAATTCTTAAACAAACGAAGCGAGTTAAAATATGTCCTAATGACTATTAAATCTGACTGATGCATAATGAGGCTGGCTATTAAATCTGACTGAAGAAAGTACTGTAAGTGTAGCAAGAAGCATTGCGAAGAAAACTATGCAAAACACCCAGAAAATTAGGGACACTGAACTTCTGATGCTACTTAACATGATACTCAAACAAACGTTAAAGAAATAGTGGAGACAAACCACTCTATGGACAATATTGATAAAGAATGGATAAGGTGCCGATCAATCATTTATGTGACATAAAAAGAAGAATGAAGGCAGAATCGGAATCACATAGATACACAAGATCAAGTATTGAGAAAACAATATGATAAAGAGCTTCTCAAAATTTCCAAAGATGATAAATGCCGCATCTGCCAGGGACAAGTAGAAGCCATTGATCAAGTCGTCTCAGGTTGTTCAATTCTAGCAGACCGAATACATGAAATAGTCAAACTGAGATGAAAGAGGGCAAAAAGCGAATTTTGGTATAGTTTTGAAATTTGGTTCCCGTATGTTTTTTGGATCGCTGAATACGAATATCAGGTTTGCCAAACAAATGTTGCCTGCAAACACGGTTGTGATGCAAAAAATGTGTAAAATAACTCAAAAGTAGTCAGTTTTTTTGTTAATGATCGTCCAATATAAACTAAAGAAAATGAAATTATATACATTTAATGTCATTAAGCTTTTTCTCCACCAATTAACGGCACTGAGGACACTGTAAAAGCGGTGAAATATGCAAAACATACGAAACATATGTGATTTGTCCCACTTTATCTCATAATAACTTAGAAACTATTAACCTGATATAAAATAAAAGATGATAAAATTCCCTATATTTTGTGTTGAGGGTATCGCTCTTAGTGTGCAAAATATGCCTGGAGTTGGAAACAAATTTTCAATATAGGTTCAATAGATTGCCAGTATTATGGAGATATGTTCTTGGAACAATTACACTTCCATAAAAACATTTGAAGTAATTATTCAATCTTCCTTGACAGCCTTTCGCTTTCCTTGATAGACACAAAAGTATTAGAATAGAATTTTTCTCTTGAGAAAGGTAAGTAGAGTTTTTCGTGCGAAAGTACAGGATCGGGCAAGTACAACCCTACACTTAGCAATATTCATTAACTTTCCTAGATTCGTTAGGAGGAACAGACGGGGTTTTGGAAGGGCAGAGCGCCAGTTTTTTAGGTGCGAAAATGGAAAAAATTATTTGTATATTAAAAAGCATTGGATTATTTTGGGCGTTCCTACATACCTCAAGAACAGCAATTTCGAGCTAAAAAAAACCATAAAAGTAATATTTTTAGTAATAAGAGTAATATATACCATTTGTTACCATTAGAAACCATTCAGTAGGCTTAGACTTCACTTTGCTTCATGGAAATGTTTCTCAAACGATGCTAACGAATTGAATATCTTAGCGAACCGACACCTTGAGTTTAGAATCATTGATATTGAATTGACAATCAATTGATAAATGTTTGACTTATAGAAATGTTTGTCTTATATTTTTTTGCAGATTTTCTGCTTGAAATTAATGCAAATCATAAAAAATGTTCTCAAAACCCAGTACAAATTTTTGCTTCAATTTCTTCTCAAGGATAAAGAAAGGGACGTTAAAAAGAACGATGCAGTCTTAATTTTCGTTGAAGGGTGAATTTTTGAAAATTGCAAACTTTGAAATATTTTTTCAACATATAATGCGAGAAAGTATGAGCTGATGTAACCCCACTAGATATATCTGTCTTATGCGTGACAATTAAAACAAATCATACAATATTTACAAATATTTTAAATTAACTGTGAGAAAAATATCATAATGGAACATTAAATATCAGCTTGCATTTATTGAAACGCAAAATGGTAGCTACTGCGATTCAGCGTTTTTGGTCCTCATTGCTCGATAATGAAAGAAATGACTTCTACGAGGATTTGCCAGGACAATGTTGAAAGCAAACATTCTATAAAAGTTCTAACTACGTTACGTTTACTTCAGAAACTTTCTACTCAAACACATAAATAAGGATAATAAAAATGTAAAGTGCCTTTTTAAATGCCTATTTTACACTTTAAATGGCTATTTTACATTTTTAAATGCCAATTTTGTATGTCTATTTCTACAGTTTTCGTACCTACGAGTATAAATCCGCAGCTTAGTTATCACATTTCGTACCTCACACGCGCAACAGGATTATTCCAGGATATTTTTCTTGGGAGTCACCGTTCTGCGATATCTATGAATGGATTTCCGATTCAGCCAACGTAGAATAACCGTTTAGTAACAGTAAATTATTAATCCACCGTCAGCTTCTGAAGTATGACTTCTTTGTCTCATTGCACATAGTAATTCTGAAAATACTGCAACATTATTTTTTCTAAATTTCTAATTTTTGTTACGCTTAAAATGCGCACAATAAGAAGTGAAGTCGTAAGTTGCTAAGAAAAAAATAATGAGCATTCCCTGTTCAAAGCAATACCTCACTTGGCTAGAAAGCCCGACTTATCCCCTGTCATGTAGTCTGTTGAAGTTATTGGCTAACAGGACTCCATATAAGTTGAGAACAGACTTGTATTTTCGTTATTGTTCATGTCAATGATTTTGATTCACTTTTGTTCTTGAAGTCCAGTTCTTCCCGATGCATTCATCTGTAATAGGATTTTGTATATAGAACGTTGTAATAAGTTACTTCATGGTATCGAATCGATGAATTTATGATCTAATTTGTAATGAAAAATGTAGAAGAGATTCATCACACATTTACCAATGTTTAAAGGATAAGTAGTCAAGGTAAATCCAGAGAGAATGCTCCCTTGTTCTTTTGGATGCTAGAGATCGTATTGAATTCCAAACACTTCTCGTTTCTGTTGCATTTGAGTTACGGCATTTTGATTCCATGAATTGTTATAATGGAAATGATATATTACTATTTTTCGGTATACATTGAGAAGATGCCATATTTTTGTTTCCAATTTCTGTCGTTCATTTTCGTCTTTGTTCATCGTTTCACATATTCATTAATAAGATTCGTGGACTTTTTTTCTAAATCAATGCAGATCGTTTTTCGAAAATTCTGACAATCTTACAAATGGTGTTATAATTCGTCAACTAATAGATTTCTGTACATTTCTGTTGTTCATTTGCGTAAATAAGTCTTCGTATTTTCGACATTTATATTCCCCTCTTCATAGATTTGTTGAGTATTCCCGTTGTTTTGTATAACACTTTCATTAGTTTGTATGCATGAAAAATCGTCTAATCATCGTAACTTTAGTCCTTGTTTACAGTCATTGTCATGGAGATCAGTTTTTATGCGCCTGTTTTCTGCAAGCAGACGGTTTTTCAAAAGCACCGTAACTCTTAAGGATTCTGAACTTCACATAAAATTAACGACTCGATCAAATTTCATGCCTAAAATATCTTGCTACTTTAAAATAGACCCACTCCGTGTGCTTTTATTTTTGTTTCTCACTGATTTGTGCAAATAAACTTTTAACTTGACACATACATTCTTTCTTTTTTTTTTAGAAAAATCTCTTGTCGTCCCGGTATTGTTTTTCTACAAATATATTTTTCTCGAAATATTCAATACAAATTACAATGATTTTTATTTAAAAAAGGACAATTCACAAACTTCGTGGATGCATTAGTTCAAGAGAGGTTTCAAAGGATCAGTTCGATATAGATTACTTTTCACCAACATGGAGGCACAAGTATAACAAATAGGAAAATTCTGCCTATTTGTTTCATCTAAATAAAATTTATGTATGAAAATTTAAGAAATATGTGTACGTACAGTGTATCGCATAAACCAACCTAAGTTTTATCTACCAAAACGAGAGAATAATGGTAGGTACTACCGGGAAAAAAAGTTGAAAGTTTATATTTCTTGTTACTACTGTCGTAACACTTAAGGAAAACCGGTAAGTTGGATTGTTGATTTGTCCATTTATATTGAATTAATGCCTTATTTGACGTGGCGAGACTCGAATCATCAGGCCCGCTTTTACGTCTGACCACGCAAATTTCGCTACGTTCCTTTCACCCACTAGCGGAGAAAATAAGTATTTCTTGAGCGACGAAACAGGCGATTTGAATTTAGCTCAGAGGCGTCATATAGGCCTGAGAATCTTTTTCATACAAGTAAATGTACTAACATGGGACAGCCTCCCGAGGAAGGTGTACAAAGGATTTTTTCGCCCTTACAAATCCACGGCTTAGATCGGATTTGAATCCGCCATTTGGGTAGAGTCCGATACGCTAACCGTTACACCATCGCCGCCGCTTCTTATATGATATCTAAAATTGTATAGATTTAAACCTGACCCAGAATGACTAGAACTCTTGGTCAATCAAAAAAGAAAGTTGAACTTATACAATTTTCAAAAATTCTCAGTTTGTAATGAAAGGCCTTATTTTGAATAACATTTAATTAAGAAAATAATATCGATCTCCAATATTCTAATTGTAGGAAGATGCGAAAAAAATTACTTTTTCAATTTTCTGATATTCAACGATTTAAACGAAAATTGGAATCTACGTTTTCTTTACTTTATTCGAGATAAAATAAGAATACATTTTAGAGCCATTTTTGAGAAAAATTTGAAAATGTCCAGTTTTTTTATAGTAACTCCAAAAATAAAAGTATTGATTTCAAATTCAAGAAGCCGTGTCATCAGCCATATAGCTCGAGATATAACAATTTCTGTGAACGTTCTGTGAGCAGTTTAGGTTGTTCTCGGACTGACGTTTTGCCGTACACCAAGTGTTTCGGTATCACGGTCCCCCAAAACGTGGATTTTGATAACACTACAAATTTGAGAACGCAATTTACTACATAAAGTAGCAACAATTATTCACTTTTTCGATATGTAGATCTCACCAAACAAGTTTTTCGCTGCAGCATTATATAACTTACTTTATACTAATTAGTATACTTATTAGTATGCGAGAAAGTAAAATGACATATAAACGCAGACCCAAAATTATTGAAACTAGAAAATTTAAAAATTAGAACGTAAATGCATATCTCAGTGCACGTAACCATTTAGAAATGGCTTTTCAAAATTCAACCCCTGAAAGGCAAAATAGGATTTCGTTCCGATAGAAGTTTTCCGAGAGTAAGGAACAATGCATCTATCTAATGTTTACAGTTGCCCGTGGGAAGGTAATATTGAATATCGTAACGAATATGGCAGGGATTAATTGGCATGGGATAGAGTCTCTAGAGCGCAACCAAGTCTTTTAATATTCTCTCACTCGAGGGCCACGTTAGGCAGCTTCAAGGATTTGAAGATAGGGATACTATTGATACTCGTTGTGTGTGTATTATTTGTCAACGCATGCAATACCCCACAGTTCCAACTCTTTTGAGAACTGGACATAAAATGGCGGAATCGGCGGCGCATAGTTATGCGCTACTCTGAATCTGGGCGGGGCATGGTTGAGAGGGTGGCGGGACAAAAGCGGCCGTGGCAGGTCCTAACGGAATGTAGAGGACTGGAACGAGGTGGGTCATGGTGGGGATACAATTCAGAATTATTAATTCATTTTCCTATCTACTAACTGATAGTGATAAATCAATCGTAAAGCTAGTTATTTTAGCTAGCTATTAATACCCTATTAGTAATATAAAACCAATAGATAGAGAGCACATATAGAACGTTACTTCAGTAAAATATACCGTTTTTTGAAAAAACTGACAAAGTTCATAATTTAGGTTAATGAGTTTGCTATCACCAAACACATTTTAATTTCCCTATATGTACAGAAAAATTCTCTAGTCAAGATTTATAAGCTTCCAAATACTTAAAAACAACTTCATTTGTCACGCCCATAGTCTATTATTCTTAGTGATCACTTATAAACGTATAAAGTAATACATTCGTCATACTTACTTGGGATTAGTCATTATTTCTTTGAAAAATATCATACTCTTTAGACTTTTATAGTTATTTACTTAAAAACGTTATTTAAATAACCAATCAGCAAAGTCATAAGTGTCATATCGCTATCTCTTGTGCGTATTTATAACTACGAACATAAATATTTGAAATACACGGTGATTTTAAACTTCATTTTGAATGCGCATGATTAACTTCGTATTTATTCTATTATTTAAGGTAATTGCAACAATTGCGGTAGTTTTCAGTTTTTGAGGTGAGTGACACTTTGATTGATATGTGTAGGTTATTGATTGTTATTGTTGAAGTTTTGCATTCCTCACCGGAAGATCACATCAGGTTATTGAAGTACTGCTATTTATTTGAAGTTACTATCAAAGACTACATTCAGAATAAATGATTTTGCATTGTTAATGTCCAGTTTTCGCATCCATAAGTTAGCATTGGGACTGCCATAGTTTTGTAAAATTTTAGTTGGGTGTCTTGTCTGGTCTTTTGTTTTAGTGCTCTGCGTATAGTACCGCACAATTTCTGGAAATTTTGGATCTTTATGTTTATATCTTTTTTGTCGCAGTATGAGATGTTAAATCCTAAATAATTAAAGTTGTTTACTTGTTCAATACTTTTTTCGTTTATCACTACTTTACATCTGATATGGTTTTTCCCCTGGAATGCCATTGTTTTTGTTTTAGAGGTTGATATCTTCAAGTTATAATTTTTCCCTGTTAACTCGAGGTAATGGGCAGCTCTCTGTAGGTCGTCTTCTGAAGTACTAAAATGGCCTGGTCATCTGCAAATAGAGTAGTGTTTAAAATTGTATTGCTTATTTTAAAATGTGTGGTTAGTTTACTTTGCCATTCTTGAATAATATGATCGATATATATATTAAAAAGGGTCGGAGACATCGGGCACCCTTGCTTGACTCCTTGGTTTGTATATTCAGTTAGGTTGTTCGCTGTTCCTTTGTCAATACTGATAGTGGTTTTAAAATATAAGCTTTTGATGGTTTCTATGATGTGGTTAGGGTATCCACTATTACGCATAATACTCCATAACTTATTCCGAGAGACTTTTATTGTCAAAGTCCTTTTTCAAAATCTATGAACAGGATATAGGTAGGAAGGTTATATTTGCGTCTTTTCTCGATCAGAATCTCGATCATTTCATGAACCAGAATGCCACAAGAACGGCTTCTCAAGACTATCCTCGAATACAAACCAAAGGGGAAACGATCCAGAGGCAGACCCCACACAAGATGGAAAGAGACTCTTGAGAGCGGAACGGGCCACTAGGCCCAAACCTTGTTGCTGATGATGATGATGATGCATTGTTAATGTGGTATGTGTACGCGGTTTCAATTGTTGCGCGGTTGTGATTGTGTATGATGAGTCGTTAAAGACAATGCAACAAGAACTGCAATGATCAGAAAAAGAAAATGATTAAGAATTCAGTTCAGACGACGACTCAAATGATTCTGCATTAAATATGTCAAACGATAGTAAATCAAAAAGTGATTTTTCGATTAAAGATAAGCGTAAAATCCTGGCCATGCTGCTTAACTGCAAGAAAAATTTATTAGGCCTCAAGTAGGAGATCTCAGTGAACACGAAACGCAATCAATGAATAATGAGAAGAGCAGACTGAACTAAATCACCGGAAGAAATGTGACAAACATAAATGAAAAATTAACTTAAACAAAACAAAAAGGCCAGGTGTATTTTAATAAAAAATATATAAATGCCTACGAAAGTTCCCAAAATAGTTGGTACAATTTTACAGGAAACTTCACTGAACAAGAACGCAAATTACTTTGCGGTATCATTTGTTACCAAATGAACGTCAATAAGCTTTGATTGGTTTGGGTTATCTTCATATATTGAACATCAGATACTTTATCTCTGATGTTCACAGATACTTTATCTCTGATGTTCAATGGCCTGTTCTTTGAATAGATCATTGAAACTTGAACAGCATCCTTTTTTTGAACAGGACACGGTTATCAGGAATCGCAGACTAGGAAATAACATGCCGTTCAAAATTCTGAGAAGAGAACGTTTTAGTAAAAAAAAAGGTTTTGACCAACGTTATGATTAAGTCATGGTCTCATTGAGACAGCCTTAGAAAATGCAAACGGTAGCTGCATTTTTTGACAAAGATACAGGAGAAGTGAAAATGCCCCAGAAACAAAACAAAAGAATATGTAAAAGAGTGTAAAGGGAAGTTCCCACACTTGGAAAGTCACTATCGCCTGATATTTTCGCAGCGCCAATTTTTGGATCAATATTTGGAGTCGACGGTCAGTATTTTGAAGATACATCACCTTTATTATACAGAGTATACAGATAATGAACAACCATTGCATTCATTCTGATTACAAGATCCATATCATAAGAGGTCGCCCACAACATGGTCTTCCCGAAATAAAGTCACGAGAGTAAGATAGCTACTCTCAGGTGCTGTTTAAATGAAACTGCAGCAAAGAGGTAATGCTTGAAGAATATCATAGATGAAACACTTCATCCAATGGCAGGCAAGAGGCTTATGCTCCGAACCAGATTCTGAATCGGTCTAAGAAGACGAGAGAATTTAATTGAACATTAAAACTATGAAAAAGAATCAGTTCACATATGGTTTCAATAACAAATAAAATATTTCGGTAAATGTATGTGCAATTTTTTTATGATTAAAACATTCAGTCCGCTTTTGTGTGTACTTTTCAGACAGATGAATAGACTTAAGTTTTATCAAAAATAATTTTTACATTTCTTATAAAAATGTTTTCTTCGTAAAATTACATTGATCTAGTGGTATGACAAAAGTGTACAAACTATGCCGTAGTAGTTAGTTCAAATTGCAAATAGTTCAATTTGATTAGGAGCTACATTTTCGATTTTGCCCCACTCTTCCCGGCTGCCATCTTTGATTGCTTAATCGTTCTAACCGCGAACGCCACCTTCGGAACAATATTAATATGGCTTCACTGGAGCCCAGACTCGCTAAAATTCTCATCCAGTCAGAATTTGACCTAGCTACCTAGAACTTGTCGAAAATCCTGCCACTGTGGAGAATCGAACCCTAGGACCTCCTGGTCAGGCACTGCAATGATATCACCTCTTCCAGTCTCATAGTTATGGAGCTCACGAGGAATTGTACAAGGATTAAGGTATGGAAATTATAAAAGAGAGACTAGGAAACGTCCCATATGCTAAAACAATTGAAAACATCAATGTCTTAGAGGGTTTCGAAACTGTAGCCACGGTACTGAGGTGCACCTACCCAAATCCACCCTAAGATAAAACTTTGCAACGCTTTTTAAGCATATTGCGTGCACGGCGGAGTATGAGATTTGCTGTAGTAAACGTTTATATGGATAAAGTGGGCACATTTGCTGAAATCCAGTACAATGTGTTACACACATTAATATAAAGTACAGAAGCAGCCCGCAAAACGCTGCAATGCACTGCTATCATACCTACCTCGGAAACTACACGTTTTTAGAATCTTAAGGTATGCTTCACATGAGCGTTGCCCTGACGTCGTAACAAGCTTACTGTTTAAGAGAAAAAATAATCTATATTTATATTTGTGTACGTGAAAAGAATATTAATTATAGTAATAATTATTTTGAAACGTGAACGATATTAGTTTTTACAAAAGTTCCAATGATAGTCTTTTGTCACGTAACACATTACTCAACCGAGGGTACAGGAATCATAACTTTCGAAGAACTTAGCAGTGTTTGAGGTTCAGATCCCGAGACCAGTTTCCATTTCTATCCATGCGGGAGGGCAAGAAGCCCTGTGTTCCCTCTCTTTTCATAGGTTATCTAATTTCGTAGGTATTGCAGGAAATTTAGGTAAAGAACACACGCTTGGGTTGAATTTATACATCACGCTTGCTATTTATACATCACGTGATAGAACAATTTTTAAATGCTATATTTATACAAGCGAAGTTTTATGACAAAAGAACATCAACAACGTTAAAAATGACCCGAGTACTTTTGCGGCCCAAAACGTGCAGTACCGAAAACAAAAACGTAAGATCTATTTTTGGCATAATTAAAAACCAACTTTCTCTATCATGCAAGTGTGAATAAGTAAAAGTGAAAATTTCAAAAGGGGGGTTACATTATTTGCAAAAGTTTGACAATAATTTAAACCATACTTTTTTAAGTGAAAAAAAATTCAAAACACGTGTGTTCAGCAATAACAATTAAGAAGGCGTACATGTACAGGGATATTCCTGTTTTGTAATAATTACGCCAAAATGAATTTTTTTGTAAATATTATGAATTGTTTGTATAATAAAAATACTCGTAGACCGTGGCACTGATCGTCAGAGGGTTAAAATGACATTCCAACACGTATATTTGTTTTCGAAATTTTTTTTTTGAAGTCCTGTCTGGAGATACTTGTTCTCACAAAATGTATGCGAGTGAAGTAGTCCTCGTAATTTAAAATTTTAAAAAAAGAACCACTATTTAAGATTAAATACATCGATAATTCAAAAATATTAGTGTTTTACCTGTAAATTAATATTCTTCTGTATACACAAAGGCAGCTGGGCAATGGAGTTTTCTTGTGTTCTTCCATATTTGCCCGGAAGTAGGCATTCATATTGAGATTGACCACAAATTAATAACTCTTGCTCACGTAAAATCTCACAGAAATCGAGTTCCTCAGAAAAAATCTATGCTCAACAATGCTCTTGCTAATAACATGCTAATTTCACTTGTTTTTGGTGATTGCATTTTGTTTTCAAACCTTTCAAATACACTATGTTTCGTACAAGACAAGTAATGCTTTCTTTTCAAACTATTTACTTGTTACGCATTGCGCTCAATTTTTAATTGTACGCAATGAAATGCATGTGTAAGAAAAGATGTTCAAGTTAGTTGTTCATTTTCACTGGCATTCATTTTTATTTTTTATTTAGGTTAATTTTTGAAAAAGGGGGCAATGCGCTTATTTATTACTTTTTAAAAGGTATCATAATTTGTTATCGTATACAGGAAAACGTATGAGTATGTGATTATTTTGCTTTGTCGCAATATAAATTGCGATATTCTTCGCGGATCCTACTCCTCAAAAGTGGCGTTTCCTATTATCATTTAGATTGTAAAGTGAAAAAAAATGAACTTTCGTACAACAGATACAATGCCAAAACCTAGCATATTGATGGATTTATTGTAAATGACTTGTTTATCAGAATTCACAGTTTAATCAGGGAGAAATTCTTTCCATCAGTTGTATTCTTTCGGTATTGACCGTTTTGAAGAGTAAGATGAGAGCAAGACATTACTAAAGAAGTGGAAGAAAACACAGAAATAATTTTGATCTCTCTTAGTGTTAAAAATGTTGACGGATAAAGTGATCTGGTATCTGTGTGCGAAAAATCACTCACCTAGCGCCTCTGGAACGGATCATGGGCAGCGTATTAGCTTCCCGTCCGGGGCAAAAATTGTTTTGTAGCGTTCTTTTAAAGTTGCCTTTGTTTCTATAGCTGTGTTACGAAAAAATATATTCAGGCAAACGTAGTTTGTACTAGTTACGGTAAAGGAAGTTCGCCATGTTGGCCACGTATCTCTTTTATCCCCTTCCTCCAGTGTGGGATTTTTACAATGCTCAGGAATGGGGGTCACCGTTAGCTAGCCGTCAAAGTCGGAGAATCCACCCAAAATGCCAAATACATATGTTCACAAATGTTGTTTGTAGTAGTATATCCACACTTGTTATAATTTATGTGTTTACGTTTAATTTAAAGTGACAAATACTGAGCATATTCCTTTACTCCACAGTAATATAATTGAAATAATTGCTAAGATCATTCGCAATGCAATTCTAAATGTTTTTTATAAACCAAAGGAATGATAGAAATAGATATGAGGCGTTGTTTTGTCGGTATTATTTCTCCAGAAAGCTTTTTCGGACGCATTTTGATCATATTCAGTGATACAAAACTAACCGAAAAATCGAATGACGGCAAAACGGCTCCCCGTCTGTGAACAACGATAGTAACTAAACCGTCCATCCGATTTTCTTGAAAACTATTCCCCAATCGATCTGGCTGATGTCGCGACCCCTTTAATTTGAAACCGATATTTTAATTTTAAGGAGAATTATACATGAAGCCCTTGGTGCATTTTTATATTTTCAAAAAAGAAATTCGCCATTGCTTTTGATTACACTTTGTTGTTGCATAGTGTGAAGTACTTTTAAGAGAATGGTGCTGGCCTGATTTTCCTTAAAAACCCTGAATTTTCGAAAATTACAAAAAATCAAAAGTTTTTTCGGCGTCTTGCTATCACTACAATTATAAAGATTGAGATTTTACCCCTGACGAAACGTGTTACGCAAGGATAGATTTTGTAATAAGTTATGTACAATTTTTCGGAACTTTGAGTACTATTTCGTAATTTTCTGTGAAAATACGGGGGGAAAAGTACGTGTTGTTTTAGCATCACTAGTTTGTTTTATATCTCGTGAAATCAGTTAGAAAATTATGATTTTATTTTAGAAATATTCACACTGTGGATTGAGAGTTTTTCAGGGAGGAAGTATTTCATTTTAAATCAGAGATATATGTTCGAAATAAGTTTTGTTAGCTTGAAATAATAAAAAAAAAACTATACATGTGTGTTCATAATACGAATACTACTTTGGATGTGATGAGATATACATAAAGTAATTAATTTGGTTTCATGCCCCTTCAACTTGTTAGGCTTTGTACTATCAGTATGTAAAATGATTAAACAAATTAAACATTCTGGACGTTCGTTTCCATTTTTCCGTAGTTTTTATGAAACTAGTGACAACTATTTCTTATTATATCTTCCCGTTTTCGCCCTCGGAAGGAACCCTCGCCTCCTTCAGATAATGGAGCACTAGTGTCTTCATTTCTGCCACTAATCAAGAATCGCTTCATTCTTCTGTCAAGTTTGCCGTACGATTTACGAAAGACTAAGTAGTCGTATTACACGACAAAGCTTGGTCTGCGCGAGATACGTTAATGTACGGAATGCAATAATAGAAGATAACGAGTTACAATCGCAGAGGAGAGAAGCGACGTCCTGTTTGTTCCGAAGAAAAAGAAAAAAATATTTTAATGATTCCTACTGAGAAGTATGTTATTCCTCCTTTGGTATTTTGAATTAAACGCAAACTATTTTAGTTTTTAGGAAAATATGTTGTCCCTTTCTCAAGACCTTTGCCCCCTCTACTCACTCATACGTGTATTATTTATTCTGGCAGTGTTCGCATTTCTTATAATGGTAAGAATTTGGGCATCGTGATCGCTGGATCCTAAATCTTTTGTTTCAACATCATATTGAGTAGTGGTTTTCTTAATTATTATTTGAGTCACTGCCATTTTCGAATTTAGTGTGATCAGTTTGGGTACATTTATTGTAATATCTAAACTGTAGGAATGAATTAAATTGAGAAACTTCTCTTTCTTGCAAGATTCGACCAGAAAATCAATGTTAAAATCTCTAAGTATAACAATGGATTCTTTATGCGAATGGTGACTTCAGCGTTTTCTCCAGTTTTTAAGACCGTAATATAATCTACTGCTCTCTTTGTTGGAGGCCTGTAGATGCAAATTTTTAGCGTAGAAAGATATACAACAGATATTTCAAAAACATTTTCAACGGAATACACATATTATACCGTCAAGGAAATAAAATCGATATTATTTCGAACGTAAATGATAGAACCCCCAAATGCAGGACCTTTATGTGATTTCCTTTCTCTACAATAATAGCCTGCGAGGTAAAATTTTGGATATTGGAAAATGCTATGATCAGTATGAAATAACCAATGTTCTGTAAAACAAAGAACATCCATTTGATTTAAATCGCTCTGTAAAGCTACTTCGATAAACTCAGTCTTATTTGAAAGGGATTGAACATTATGGTGCAGTATGTATATATTTTGCGAGTACCAACACGGATGTTTTTCTAGTGCATCTGACTGTAGTTCCGATACACATAATCCATTTTTACCTCGAGTGCGTGGACGAAGGTGTGCCCCGGCAGTGACAGGTTGTGAGGAAACGGAGGCATTAGGTGTAGAAGAATTGGTTGTGGGAGTGGGCGAAACGAGAGAAGGATCAAAGGAGGAGGTAAGTGGGTTCGAAATAAGGGTGGGGGTGAAGAACGTAAGAAAGGTGAAAGGGATGGATTTTTGGCAGGAGACTGCGTATGACTGGGGTAGATGATGTGTTGTGCAAGCTTGTTGTCGACTGTTTTCCAGCAAGGTTCATGTGGAGCCCATGCCGGGTCAAGTGTTTTGCTGAGAGGAAATTCATTTAAAAAAATGTAGCATTTGTTTCTCTAGTTGCAGTTTTAATTGTTGGTTTGCGTGCTTATTCTCGCTGCATGGTTTTGGTCTGTTGTATCAGAAGGGCAGAGTCTAAGACTACAATGTTAGTGTTTTGGGCGGCACATTGTAATTTATTTACATGTTGTTCAGGTGTAAAGTTACCGCCCAAATTAATGTCGTTCTGCCCTCCTACGATAATGACTGTGTCCTGCTTGGTCAGTTTCTTTGTGTGGGTGTCCAATTCGGCAGTTTGTTTTGAGTTGCGACTGGATGTAGTGTCTGTGTCTTTTGTGCAGTCACGAGCGCACGGTTGGGAAGATTCGCAGAGTTGCCGACTTGTACCCAACCGTCTGTATAGAGAACGACCTCTTCCAACCTTCGGATATGTTGATCTAAATTACTGTTTATGTGTGTAAAGGCTTTCAGAGTGTAGAGAGTAAAAAGAGTAGAACGATTAGTTGTCATGTCACGAATGCGTTTTAATGTACTTGACAAAATTGGAATAAATACAAGAAACTCAGATAAGAGCAACAAGAAGTTACCTTAATGTTTTTAAAGTGTTAGATTGATATGTATTCAATAAATTTAAAAAAAATATGATTCGATACTACAATGAGAAAGTGTTTTATTTACGAAATTGATTGAAAGCTAGTACTTACGAAATTTGGCAATGTGGTTCTGTAGATTGTTGTCCACTTAAGCTGCTACTATTTAATACAATCAGTAGACTATACGGTAGATAGATCAACTATATTAACTGAAAATTTGTCTTGAAAATATAGAATAAATTAAATTTGGAATACAAATTGAAACTGTTCGATACACCGTCCTCGTATAGTTCAAATCAACAGAATCGTCACAGAAATATAATAAAAATCGTTCAGTAATTAAATTAGCACAGTGATATAATATTGAAAAGAAATTGAACTATTTATAGGTTTTGGCACTAACACCAACTCGTAAATCTTAAGTTCGTTGATGTTCCAGTAACCGTTTAGAATTAATAATTTTTTAGTTTGTCTTGGCAATAGCAAAAAACTAGCCAAAATTATATATCCAGCCAACCTGCAACAAGCAATGAAACCACTTAAACACACCAAATATATTCAAATCGCTAAAAATAGTTGATAAACTGACAAAAATTGAAGTGCACAACCAGATGCATCCGCCTCGTAAGATGGCGTCTCGTGAGGGTTAATAGAGCATTATCAATGGACGGAGGACGGGAGTACATAATTGGTAGCAATGGAGATCTGTCTAAATTAACAATTGGTAACTATCTGCAAGTCTGATAGTGACATGTGACAAAATGAGAACTGAATTACATATCTTTTCTGAAATTAAGGTTTGTGTTAAAAAAAGAGAGCGTATGAAAAGTGATTGGCAGTTTTGTTGGTGATGTCAATCTTAACAAGAGACGCCGGACATTCATTTGTATTCGTTTCTTTGATAGCCAGATTGCAGTAATAGACCTTTGGAACTGCTTGTTATATTATCTTATCGAGAAGAAATGAATTATTATTTTGAACAAAATTCCACTTCCGTTGCAATATTTTCCCTTGCAAAACGTCCAAACATTTACACATTACTTGAGAGAGGTTAAGTCTTCCTCGGGCCATTCGTGGTTTGGAAACACCGTTTCTTAAAATATGTATGTTGTACGTCCCTGGAAATAATGAATAAGCTGACGTAAAACACATTTATTCTTGACATCAATTGAGAATTGTTTTACATATCTGATATCTGTTTATATGATACAAACAATTCGCGTTTAAGAGGAAATGTTCATAAAAGATCATCTATTATTTTATAATTTAACGCCAATAGTTTTTCTGAATCTTATTGTGTAATGTGGAAAGTATATTGGTGTCGATGGAGAATGGAAAAGGTTTTTTGAATAACGTTATTTAATGCGCGATTGTGAATTAACTATTTACTTAATTGAAATAGTTGCGTTATTGAGTAAGAGGTGATTCACGAGTAAAATAGAATATTTTATTTGTCTATATTTTTTAAGTGTCTATTGAAAGTTCATGGTGTGTGAAGTTAACTCTTCCGAGGAACGTTTGTGGACTTGAAAAGTAAGCTCTGGAAATAATGAATTATGTCAACCGGTCATAAATTGCATTCCTGTAGTTAATTGGCACTTCAATGACTTGACTAAAAACTATCATCACGACCACTTTCAACGACACCAGACAAAACAGTAACAATGCAGAGCAAGAATTAATACGATAAATTGTGTTAATGGTCTATTAACTGTCCTACAAATCCTGGGATGTTTTGAACCATAGCATCATTAATTTGTTAGAATCTTTCTGAATATTCCTAACATAGACTGAGCCTTTGTTCACGTCTTCGTGCATCTATCAAGCAGATACCAAACCATTTTCGCATACACTGAAACCTGTTTTAAACAATGGTATTTGTTACAAATGATTTCGGCAAAAATTGGTCGTTAATTCGGTAATATCTTAGCACTAGAACGGCGGCAGGGGTCAAAATCACACCTTCGTCTCTAATACTATATTCAGCTTTTAACAGTTTTCTTTCAAACATTGTTTCTATTTTTTATTCTCTTTATGATATAGTTGGAGTCTCTAAAATATTATTTTTTATTGTTTTGTCACGTGATATCCCTAGTGGGAGCGGTCATTTTAACACCCATATTTTTCATTTGTATAACTACTGTATTCTGAACGTTATGGTTGGTTAGGTCTAATCGTTTCATTATCATGAAGATATTGCAATCTTAGAAGATATACTTTCCCTCCAGGAATGATGCGATATCTATTGTCGTACATTTTACACTGAATACTGCCCTTGCTTGATTTGATGATTATTACCTTCTCGGAAAGTAAAGAATAAAACGTGCGAAAATTTCAACGAATATCGATATATGATAACATTCTTTCAGTTTTCCATTCTTATTTTGGTTTCCTTGTCGGAAGTAGTCGGAGTAGCTTGTGGGATCATAATGTCAGTGTCGATTGGTCTCTCTGTTGATGTGTTGGCCCATATTCTAGAAAATTCTGATTTCGAGACAGGAAGGGATATAATCGATACGGATGAAGATTTTGTGCCAAGGAGTAGTGATGATGTGTCAGTAGTTTGAGTGAAGACTGTCAGCGAAAAATTATGCAATAGTTGATATACCCCAGCCATATTCGATCATCTGAACAGGATCCGCCAAATAACATAACAGTAAAAATGGTTACCAGAGACGGAAACGAGTGGGAGATCATCAGTGCTAATTCCTCATCTCACCACCTCATCAAGAACGAGGTGGCCCCACGTAGTGCGCATGCCAGTGAAGGAATGGTTCTGTGATAAGTTTGTTCCGTTTGCCATGTGATGAACCAATTGCCTTGTGAATAGACACGCCTAATCAGAAACACGGAAAATACTGAAAAAAATGGACCATGTCTCTCGAAGAGTTGGAGGCAATGAGAGGCAGCATGTATGCACGAGCGTTTTGTGCAACGGATACTTCAGTGGATGATTTTTTGTCTCGTTTATAAGAAGCAAAATTCATAAAGGACACACGCCAAGAGACAGATTTCGTGAGCTTCTGAGATTCCTCCGTTCTGAAGACAAATCAACCCGAGCTGAAGACCTTCATGCTGATACGTTTGCTCTAGTGTCAGAAGGGCAGGAGAAATTTGTTGAAAACTGCATTCGTTGCTATCGCCTAAATGCAAATGTAATCAAAGAGGAATTACTCCTGAGCTAGGTGTAGATATATAGGATTTGTGCCAAACAAACACGACAAATACAGAATGAAATTTTGGTTTGCGTCTGATGTAGAAATGAAGTACGTATGCAATGCCTTTCTCTAGCTTGGCTTGGTGCGTTAAGCTTACAATTTATACTAACCTTGGATTACCTCGTGCATCAGTCTCGGACAGTGAAGTCATGAAGATTCCTGCACCGACTGACGATTCATAAATCACAGGTGTTTCAGAATAAATGATAAATTTCAATGAATTGATGAAGGGTTGAAAATGATAACGTATTTCCAATGAACGGAAATTTCTTATAATGAAGTTACCCATGTAATATTTGCCCCGATTGGTAGTGACACTCAGGGTTGGGCAAAACATTTTAAATTTATTACTTAAATACTTCCCATATGTATAGACCATATATGTAAAAAAGTACCGTACGTATGAGCCAAATAGTAACAGTATGTTTAAACATTTTCAAATATAAAATGATATCAAATATGTCTCACACAAAGAAATTGAATTTCCTTTTAAAACGACTAATTTTTCAAACAAATCATCAGACAGTATACCTCTACTGAAGCGAATGTATAAAACCTGTAAAGGAAAACAGTCATTTAACTGGCGTGGATGAATATAAACTAGTGTTATAACGAAGAAACACTTTTCTGTTGCTACATAATGTCCAGCATTTTTAAACATGTAAATTTATCATTTAAAAATGAAGAGAATACAAATCTAAGAGCTAAATGTAGCTTTTATTTTTGTTTCAATGAGGTGCATTCACTAGTCAAATGAAACAAACTGTATTTTAAGTAATTTTTTAAAATACATCTACTTTATTTAAATACATTTCTTTAGAAATGCATACGTGCCCAAAAATACAGTTTTTCATATACATAATGTATAAAGTGTGCCCAAATGAAAATGCGATCGTAGCTATGGATGCGTTGTATCAACTCCCCGTAAATGAACGTGGAAGCCGATAGATGCCAAGGTGGTGTTTCGCTGTTTCACAAACAGTCAACAAAGTCTCAGTTCGGTCGCGTAGTTTCCGCAGTTCGTTGCATGATGGATGCCTCCAGATCAGCACAAAGAGCGGTGATTAAATTTCTTTGCGAAGGACAGAATGCTTACCCAAATGTTTTGCCGGATGCATGAGGTGTGTGGCAAGCGGTGTCTCGCACGGTGTACCATATTCCGGTGTTTTTTCTACAGGGCCCCTCGGCATCAAGGGCTTGCCACGCCCGCACCTCGTGACCAGCAGTGCCTCGATGCGGCTGGGGATGAGCTCATAGACAGAATTGTTGGATCACCACTCGAAAAATTACTGTCGAACTGGCGGTTAACGAAGTACGGCGCATCACATCATCCACACAAAGCTGGGATTTGTCCAAGAAGACACTCGCGCTCCTTGTGAAGTTTCGCTGGGAGGTCCTGCCACACCCCTTTTACAGTTCCTATATCTCCCCATTCGACTACCATATCTTAGCCCCCTAAAAAATTGCTCTAAAAGTTCAGAGATTCACCTTCGATAAGGACGTGCAAGCCACCGTGGACACCGCAACAGTGGATGCGTCTGCAACCTAGAATCTCTTAAACAGAAACCATCCACACACACTATGCGCTTCGATAAGTATATCAATGTAAATGATTATTTATAGATGTACTGTTCTAAAATGTAATTTTCATGTTGGCATTCAAGTTTCTGTCCATATTACTGTAGTCTCCTTATAATTTGGCACACGTATTTAAAATACGCATTTAAATACAAGTATTTAAATACCACCCAACCCAGCGTCATGCACCACCGAACCACTGTGATGCACAGATGATCATAGGTCATTATTTTTAACACTGCACGTTCTCGTTTGTTAGGAGACACCTGCATAAACTCTATTCATCGTAATCATTTTTCAGGGTGTGATGCCCTTGGTGCCTGACATGGGTATGGAAGAAAAGAAGTTTGACGATCTGCTGAACGCCTGGTGGAATGTTGACACCTACGTCGCCAGTTCAGGTTTCTGTAGCAGTGGGCTCTTGACCTGGCTTCAGGAGTAAGTTGTCTGGCTCTGTGTCATTTTTATACGTTCGTTGCTGTAGACCGCCAGAGTTGTAGTGGAGGTTGTTATTGGCTTGCCCATACGAATGATACATACCACCTTAGATACAATTGCCCTGTTGTAGATCTTATTTTATGTAAGAAGTATACTGCATTAAAAGATTGTTTATATATTTGTTCATACATTTGACACAAATATTGTTTATATCCAAACATTTACAAAAAATTAAAGGTTTTTTGTCTGCTCTTTTATAATTTTCTCTTGCAATGCATCTGTATGGAATATTTCACTATTTTTGATTCACGAGTAACAATCTATTTAAGTATAGGCAAACAGTTTTCGGAAAACAATGAAAGTTATTTTGGTCAAATACAAAGGTTGGTAATTTTTGTTTCGTCGCTGAATTCGAATTAATATTTTGTTTGCGTATGGATCATGTAAAATACTATTCTTCGATTTAAATACAATAATTTCTGACAAATTTCCAGCTGAACGCGGTTACTACTTAAATTTTTGTTATTGATGCTCCCGACTGAATATCCACGATACATCTGATGATCTATCAGAAGCCACATATACCCTCATCTCTATCCGCACTTCTCCAATCGCACCTACTCAGGCGGCTCAGGGAATCAAGTGATATTTCTGCAGAGCCTGTGATAGGGCTCTGCAGAAACCGGGTGGTGGTAGGGTTTGAGTCCCGACGGAGGCAGGATTTTCAAAACTAGCCAGCAAGATAGGTCGAATTCAACTTGTACATGGGCGAATACCCTAAACCTTGAGCCGGGCTGCTCTAATCCTTGGTTTCCCCTACCACCACCCGGCGAATGTCGTAGCAGTACCTTAGCAAACGGGTTACGGACCGCGCGCAATTTTTCCTTCCCTTGTCCTATCGTCAATCCCTTTCTTATTTGCACTACACTACCATACATGTAGAGAGACCAATCGGGAACTTAGAGCTTATCCGGCTGGGACGCTGTCCCGCGGGGGGATACCAGGTTGTGGAAACCCCTGTAGCCGTTAGATCGGTGCCAGACACCATCCGTTCACCTGTGGGGAAGATCAGCATTACGTTCCTCAATACAACATGTGCTGTACTTACAGGAATGATAATCTTAGCAGTTGACGCTCCCGGAATCACTAAACAATCAATTCAAGCCATCGTCCAAAACAGTTGAGTGGCGAATACCTTTGTATTGCTAGGGCGTTTGTGTTAATGAGCCTGTGTGCTGCGCAGATATTGGTATTGTTAGGGCTAATATGCGTTGGCATGTATTGATATTGCTAGCGCTAATGGGCGTGTGTACGCGCGCAGGCACACTCTGCGCGTGGTGCTGTCGGAGACGTGGTCGACGAGGGCGGGCGAGGCGCGAGGCGACCTGCAGCGGTTCCTGCGCCGCCTGCAGGACCACCTGCCGCAGGGCCACCCGGAGCGCGACAAGTTGCAGGCGCTGGCGCGGCTGGCGGACGACCCCTGGGGCGACCCGCTGCTGCGCAACATCCTCGTCCGACATGTGCCGCCCGACGACCCGCGAGGTACGTCTTCCTTCTGCCCACGCAGGGCATCTCAGGTGGCCGTATGCAGATGCGCATGTCTTGCGCCGCTGGAGAAACTAATATATCCGCTGCTGTTCACCGACCTCGTCCGACCCGTGCACCCGATGACCCGCAAGGAAGGTGGTACAGACGGCAGGAAAAGAAAGTAAATTAACTTCAGCGTCACTTGGTGGATGACAAAATGTGCGTTTGATTTCCAAACACTTCGGAGTTTTCCAGCGCTGTTTGGCGTAATAAACGGCGGATGTCTGCCTCTTGCAAAAACTCTTTTACGTTATGTACGCAACTGCAAATATTGTGTAATTCCTAATCCAGCTTGTAGCTGCACTTGTAGAATAATTGGTGTCGCCTTTTCTACCCTTTTTGACACTTTTCTTTTTGGGTGCACAGTGACGTCTCTTCTGGCGTCACTGTGTTAAAATTATAAACATAACAAGCTGGTCCAGTTGCTGCCCCAACCACAACGTACATATACATTGTCAGTTATATATGTATACTGCTGTTCGTGAAAACTGCAACACTCAGAAGGAATAATCGTAATCACGTAAAAATCAGTGAATGTGTAGAATAGTGTATCTCAAAGACGTGGTTAAATTTGCATAGAGATGGCGTGCACGTTAGTCTAGCAGCGCCCTCCTTTGTGTGACAGGCCAGGTCAGTGTTACGCCACACCTACTCAATGCAAAGCCGTCAAACAACGCGGAAACGTGCAAACAGATGCAAGTATGTCTCGTCAACGCCAAAGGGCGCACTATCCCATCTGAGTGAGTTCGAACAGAGCTGAATCATCGGTGTCCAGGAAGCGGGTTTGCCACACCGTGACATTGCGGATCGAACGGGGCTTGCTGCTACTACAGTGATTCGCGTGTTGTACCAGTGAATAAAGGAGGGCCGTACACAGCGACGAGCGGGTTCAGGATCACCCCATGTGACCACAGCGCGAGATGACCGTTATCTTGTCCGCATGGCAGTAACCGACAGAACGGCGTCGTCCACAGTGTTGCTCAACATTGAAACACTGCATAGGGTGTGGTCACGTCTACGTCGGCCGCAAACGCGTCTGGTGCGGGGCTGGACTGGTGGCAAGCGCACCACTGCGTAGGATTCATTTGCCCAGAAATCACCAGCGCATCAGACAGCAACGGGCATGTGGACGTGTTCGCTGGTGTTCTGAGAGGCAAAATGTGGTGTTTTCGGACGAGTCTCGCTTCAATTTGTGGTGTTTGACGCTTCCGCGGTGATCGCAATCTGCCAGACTGCATTGTTCAGCGCCATAGCGGACAAACGCCTAGAGTGATGGTTTGGGGAGCCATTGGTTACAATGTGCAAATATCGTCTTGTACGTATTGAGCGAAATCTGAACAGCAACCGCTAAATTAGGGAGGTTTTAGAGCCCGATATACTGCCCCTCCTGCAAGCAGCCAAATTTCAGCAGGAGAATGCCCGACCTCATGTGGCGAGGAATATGCAAGCTTGCTGCGAAGCTTGTGTATTCTAACCATAACCACTACGACGGGTACCACTGCTTCCCTGGCCTGCACATTCTACTCACATGTCGCACATGTCTGGTATATGATCGGTCGTCAACTTATTGGTTTTAGTCCTCCTGCAGTCACTGTCGATGCTTTGTGGTCATGAATTGAAACAGCGTGGCAGTGTGTTCCCCAAGCAGCATATCCAGGTTCTGTTTCAATTCATAGCACGACGTCTAGAGACTTTGATGGAAGCGTGTGGCGGCTTGCACTAAACTAAATACACTAAATTTTTAAGGTAAACATGCAGATACAGTTCTGTAATTCTAATCATTTGTATATTGTGATATTCCTAATCTTTGGAACAAATTTAATCGTAATGGTATGTCTCCTCGGAATTGCAATTTTCACAAACGTATTTATAATATACGAGTTTATTACTTGAAACCCGGCAGACTTCCTGCCCTCGATCTCCCTCTTTCTCCCTTTCTCCGTCTCACTCTCACTTTTCCTGTCTCAGTCTCACTCTGGCCCTATCTCTGTGCCTCTCTCCTTTGTCAGTTGGTTTCTCTCTGGATCTTCCATGTATTTTCAGCACGATGGAGCGCCGCCACATTTTTTAAAAAAAAGGTACTGAACAATTTCCATATGAAGTGTCCAGGAAGATTGAGAGGTCGCCGTGGACCTCAAAACCGGTCAGCAAGATCTCCCGACCTTACTCCACTGGATTTTTTATATTTGGGTACTTTTAAAGGCTAGTATACACGCAAAATGTGGACAACAGAGTTGCCCTTGTAACGGGAATTTGTGACGTTCTTTAAAAAAATTGGGAGTAACCACGAAGTATTGGAGGCAGTAACGGCTTCCGTATTACAACGGACTGTCTTGGGCATCAAAGAAGGCGACAATTTAAAGTCGTACCAAAGAAAAATGAGTTCAGTGCTGCCAAATACGTAGAAAAGACACAATATGCACAAGTATGTTGCATTTTTGTTTATTTGTAAACAAATGTGTTAATTTCTTTTGAAAAATTCAATAAAATATGTTTCAAGAGTGGTTATATGCTTTTTCAATGCAAATTTTGGCCTAGAAAGCATTTTTTCAATGCAACGTTTAAGTGCTTATGGCGGCTGAACCATTCAGTATATCCAAGTAGTTTATTAGACAAAATGTGCTTCAATTGCCTTAAGAGCATATTTTTCGACCCTTGTTCAGTGCTGTCCCTAGCACAACTTATACATACACACTGCCTCCAGCACATCGCATCTATTATTTCGCCCCTTGAGCGCTGCCTGTAGCATGCGTGCGCGTGCGCAGTGGCGGCGCTGCTGGCGCGCGAGTCGGCGTCGGTGGCGCTGGCGCGCGCGGGGGCGCTGGCGGAGGCGCGCTGCGAGGACCTGGCGCTGGCGCTGCTGGACGCGTGCCTGCGCTGCGCGGAGCGGGCGCAAGACGCCGCCGGGCGGTGGGCCGCCAGCCAGGAGCAGCTGCTCGAGCTGTACGACGCGCGCATCATGCTCTGGCACCACTTCGAGCGCCTCGACGACATCATACGCTTCGTGAGTAGCCCATCATTCACTCGTTAGTCCCCGAAGTGTAATGGGCGTTTAATCGCGGGAGGTGTCGGTAACTTCCCCTCGCTGGCTGGCGAGATTCGGCGCTGACCTACACCAGCTTGCGGGGATTTCCCTCTACAAGGTATCTCCTTCGGCGGGGCACTGTCGCGGCCGGGGACAAGCTCTTAGCTAAGACAGGCGCTAAGTGCGGTCCGAAGCCCATTTTTAGGATACTATTCGGGCGTTCGCCTGAAGTTGATCGGAGCAGCCGCTTGCTCGAATTCTCCTTCAGACAGACGCTGATTGCGATCTAGCTAATGTCGAATATCCTGTCATCGTCGGGACTTGAAACCTGGCACCTCTCGATCAGAGGCACAGCTGTTGATGCTCTGAGCCACCTTTGCCGGCCTCCAGTGCCTCATATGGTCGTGAATTCAGATTCAACGGGTCGGTTGTTTGGTTGATGCTTCCCGGTGGGGCGACTGCTGTGAGCAATAGCCTCGATTCTGTTGTGCATGTTTTCCCGGGAGGGAGCAGTGCTTCTCCCTCGCTAGTACATGAGATCGACCTACAGGATGCCTAGCGGTTTTCCTCACAAGTTATCTCCCCGCAGCAGAGCGCCTGACTGATCTCCCGACACTTGTGGATGTGAAGGGCGTGAAAGTGCAAGTGTGTTTAAGGAGAGAGGATAGGACAAGATTGAGGAAGTAAAAATCGCGGGAGGTCCGTGACCCATTTGTTAGAAAACTGCTTCGTCATTCACCTGGTATATTTGAGAAACCTCTTAAATCTATCGATGAGTGAAGCCGACAGCTAGAATTCTTCTCCAGATGTTGAACTAGCTGTGTAGCTCGTGTAGAAATCCTGCCACCGTAGGTTCTCGAAGCCTGAGACCACCCGGGCAAAGAAGCATTTCCAGGCGTAAGAGAAGGGAGGGTTGTAGCTAATGGTGCAGCCGGTGCATCGCGCCAGGCCCCCTGCAGGCAGAAGCTCCAAATGATGTTGCTCATCAACCTTCAATGAAGAGTTCCTTTTGAAAAAGATTTTCTGAAAGAATTCTGCGGTAAACTAATAGTGCTACAACAGCACATACTTTAATTTAGTAAGTCAATTCTACCTGTAAAATAAGCATGTTTTGTATGCAAAATTTATTTAACACCGGATTTTGTATTGGTAACCAGCTTTATTTTTTCAAAATTATTTTGCCCTTTTTACAACTCGTTATTATTAGGGCTGCAATTTATATGCAATTTACATCTACTTAAATCAGGCATGTGAACTAAAAGTGTTCAAAGCACGGACACAACTGAATTAAAAGTTCAAAATAATGAAAATGTTTTAATGAAGAGTTCAATTTTCACAAATAAAACAAAAGCATTTAGTTTTAATATTAGCAATAAAATTAATTGTCTCTAAATTAGAATGACTATTATTGTGTTGCAAGATGTATTGTGTGTTGAGTTATAAGGTATGGTAAGATTCTTAATCCTTTCCTTATAATTGACTACTTACAATGCAGAGGGTTGCATTTCAGTGTTTAAAATGTTCAAATACAAAAATGCCCTTTTCCCCATTAAATTTGTTTGGTACTGGCTAAAAATTGTTCATTATCATAAATCGTAATGGAGTTCAACTTGAACTTTCCGTTATACTTTGATGTTAAAACAGATACACTTCTAAACCCCATTTATGACTTTAAATTGCATTAAAAGTTAAAATATTTCTAAGTTCCCTTACACTTGTAAAAATATGACGTGCACCTCCACAAACAATCAAATAGGTTTCAAGTCATTTTAGGAAGCCTTATTGAACATGAGACAAACGATTGATTATAACGTGTGAACAATCAAATGTATAATTACATACACATTCTAGCCCCGGTTATTACATTCTTAGATGTTAGAAGAAAATATACTGCGAGAACCATAGCGGAAACATATTTTACTAAGGCAATGTTTTTCTTGCCAAAATTTAAGTACTCCTAAAGATAATACACACGTTGTTAGCTTCTTTCGTTGCCTCTACGTGCATCCATATCTCATGGGAAACATTTATCGACGAGTACTGGAAGTTGCATCCGGTTGGACGAATCCGCGTGTCATGTCGTGGCTTTTGAAGTGAATTCGTCTATTTAATCAGTAATTTTTTTCTTAAGTAATAAATTTGTGTTCAATTACTGTCGAATTGCCTGTGGCATATTAGAAGACGTTTTGAAAATTGAGTTTTAAATTGGAAATAAACGTGTGTTTTTTGATTTCGTCAAGTGTTGCTCTTCATTTTATTAAAAAATTTCCTTATTTCTTGATATCATCAAAACATTTTGTTAAAAAAACAATTGTGAGCCATATATATTGTTGTTGCACACTAGTATTTCTGGTTTGAGTTATTTAAATGACAAAACTCATACATGTAACTCCCGCAATAATTACGGCGAAATTGAACTCTTTGCGCATTGTTCGCTTACTATTTCTGTAGGAATGTTTGTCGATCTACCAAGTGAATAGTCAGAATAAAAACATCGGCAAAGTCGAGGTCGACCGATGCCTGTTCGACAGGATAACTACACAACTAATTTTATGATACATACAGAATAGTAAGTTATGAAATTAGTATATAATGTTAAGCATGATTGGATGAGTACAAGTTTTAAAACGAGTGACGTTAGGAATGCTAGTGCATTATACATGTATTCGAGGAGCTTAATTTTAGGAAACAGCTTTAGATTTAACTTAGACCAAAAACACTCTTCTTTTCCTGGAAGAGGTTTTGATCCCTCATTATGGTATTCAAAAATTGAAAGCTCACATCAATGTACTCAAGGCACGCTTTTGTGAAATAATTCTTGCTTTTCTGTATTATGTACTGCTTTATTCTCTAACACTTGAATATATTCATGTTTGTTTCATTTGTAAGAAATGACTACTGTTCGTGACAAAATAAGTGCAGATATGCAGCACAGGCGTTTCTTTGGAACTCGTTGAATTTGACTTTAAGATTTAGCTGAGGTGCTAGTAGGGCAGAAATTACTATATTTTTGTAATGTTAGAATCTTACGTTTTTTAGTATTCTGGAAAATGGAATACGGTCGTCAGAAAATCTAATTATCCTAAAAACTGGTGATGTCTGTTTAGTCATGAGGACAGCGGAATATCCACTTTGAAAACATATCCCTACTTTCGTGTTGAAAACTATCGTTATTCACGGAAGGAACATTTTTCGAAAACCGATGTAAGGAAAATGGCACCTCAGCCCTACGTTTACATTCGTCTAGTGATCGAGTTTTTGACTGAAAAATACATTTCAAGCGGAGTGTGTATATTGGCTAATAACAAATATGTCCTAGAAACACAAAAACATTTTAATTTTCTTTAAAGCACATTTTTGTACAAAATTCTACACTGCGGTTCTCGATTTTGAGAGAAACAGTGTATTGTAATATGCGAAACTTGACTTGAAAAATATATTCTCAAACCTGGAAAACCGGGAAAAGCCTTGAATTCGAAAAAGTCAGATCGCTTGCCACTCTGATGTCTAAATACATCGGTTTTTTATTTTAAGCATCGATGTCTAGAAGCATTGATGTTTTCTTGGCAATGTCACGCCCCAACTATATGCCAAAGCTCCCACACTGTGTCGTTTCGTAGACAGCTGAAGGACGGAAGGATGCATTCAGCCACGAAGGCGTTATCTCCCCAGCGGCCTCCGGTAGGCACGACCTTGCCCGCCTGGGAAACCCGGCGCTCCTACGAGCGCGGGCCCTGCTCCCGACCCCGCGACGTGAGCCAGGTCGAGATCAGCCGCTGTCTGGAGGATATTTCTAGCGACCGCCTGCTCTGATCGGTAGTATTCCATGCCTTGCGCGCCGATCACCAGGCGAATGCCGGAGCAGTGCCCTAAAGAGCGAGCCATGGACCACGCGTAGTCTTCCTCTTCCTTTACTCACACATACGTACATGCACTACACATGTAGGGAGTGTAGAGTGGGGGGAAAACCCCGCGAGCCGACATTTACGTCCGACCCGATTCTCATAATGCAAGTTAAGAAGTGAGATCACCGGCACCTCCCGCAGTAAAACATGCACTACACGTACGAGACTAATGGCAACAGTTGACGCGCTCGAAAACACCAATCAATGAACTAACGTGTAGGTTGACGCCAATTTTCGCCAGCCAGTGGGGGAGATCACTGCCAACTCCAGCGATAAAACCTGCCCTTCATTTCTGGGACGAATTATCTTGACGCACCCGAAAACACGAAAAAAATCAATGAAACAATATCCTGGCTGCGTCCTCACTTCCCTTCCAAATCTAAAAAGGGGAATACAGTGAAGCACCACAATAGCGTGGCAGCGTGAGGTGATCAGACGCTACCACGACGTTGTTACGCGAATTGCTTAACTACGCTCCGTGAAGTCAAAGAAGTTAAGCAACTCGAGAATTTAAGGGAGGATTACGATCAATGACCGAAAATAACTAAGCGCAGAGTGGACTTTAAATACAACGAATATTTTTAGATCTTTCAAAAGATTTTGACGTCATTGATCAAAACATTTTACTTTCAGAATTACCTTCGAATGGAATTCATGTTATTACTCTAGATCGGTTATTTTCGTATCTTAACGCTAATTGACTAAAATCTCATTTTGTGACACTATTTTTAAAACTGCCATCAAAAATAAAGTCGTGATGGCAAACCGCTAGATTTTGATTTTGTGTGAGAAATAGAATGAATTTTATGGTTCCATAATCACTGTCCAGATGGTAACGGTCACAACAAAATTATAACGCCAGGAACATGAGATGAACACGAAATGGCCCTCTCTTTGTCTAACTTGTAACCAATATTTTCGTACGAAACAGGATTATTACTCAACAATGAAGCTTACCTTTAAAAAATTCCATTGTTGAAAATAGTAAAATATTTCCAACAGTACTTTTAGTAAATAGTATTGATCAGTGTTTGCTTATGGAAGGGTGCAGTGAAATAAAAATAAAATACCAGAATCCGGGAGACCTCGCTAAGTGAGAGTAAATCTCCCCGAGTGAGCGCGGCGTGTCGAAGTGCGGGTGCGGAAGGCCCGATTGCATGGCATTGCGCGCAGCTGCAGGGGCTGTCGGCGGAGGAGGGCGCGGCGGTGGTGCTGCGGCTGCTGGCCAAGGACGGCGCGTGGCGCCTGTGGCGGGAGCGCGAGGGCGCGGCGCGGTGCGTCTTCCAGTGGCTGCTCACGTCGGCGCTGGCGCTGGAGCCGCTGGCCGCCGCGCGGCGCCGCCTCTGCGCGCTCGTCACCCTCTGGCCCCGCGCCGCGCAGCTGCGCAACTACGACCTGCTGGCCGACCTGCGCAAGATGTTGGGGCCCGCGCGCAGCGCCTACCACGTCTTCGCGCTCGCGCAGACGCTCACGCAGCAGGTAGGCAGGCACGCGCTTGGCGTCTCGCGCGCAGCGGACGGACTCTTGCGTCTCGCATGACAACTCTTCCGCAGCTGCCCAACAAAACAACCGTGCGACAGGTGGGTTAGCCAATGGCTTGCGCAGCACATGGCTAACCCCATCCGTAGAGCTAAGCCAACTCCCGGGCCGCATTTTCCGCTCGGTAAATCTTTCTCGCTGCAAATAGATATATTTCACCTCAGCCCATGCGGGCGCGCAGTATGTGCGAATTTTTCTCTCGTTTAGGCACTACCTCGTCTGCCGGTGGCATATGCTTGATTCCAGCAGGTCAGAATTTGGGGTAATGCATGGGTGTTTGGAGAGCCCAACCATGCTGTAATATACAAGCGAATATCCATGGCTAAGGCGATTTTGCAACCACGACCCTTTGAATACAGACTTAAGGTTTTTTTTACAGGGAGCTATATTATTTACTTCATTTACAAGGAATCGGTTCTTGGTCGTGTCGCTCTTTCGCAATTCACTGCTTTGTCTAAGACGCACACCCCCAACTCATTTCAGGCCCCCTGCCCCGCTCTTTTGTATTGATTTTATGGGGTCGGATATCTCCACATCCTCAAGTGTCGAATGTAACCCATCTACCCAGCAGCCACAGCCATAGGATATACCAGAGGATCGTGCCGCCTGTTAAGTAGCAGGGTAGAGAGCCCCCCCCCCTGTTCCTGATACAGGAAGAAGGTGAGGTGAGTGTTTCTGGTTGTTTTGTCTGCCCCACGAGGCTCACCCCCTTCGCGAGATTCGTCCCTGCCCCCTCCGGCGCTAGTGTCTTTCCATTTGGGCGCAACTGCCCCAAACCCCCGCACCACCAGACAGACCAAGATGCAAGACGAGACAAGTTAATTGGAAGAGCTCTTCGTCGACACATCACACAAGCAACATCCATGTTTATCCAAACCGGCTTAGGGCTTATGATAGAAAATGTTTAAATATGGATAGGCCACATCACCAAAAACTTTCGAAGTCGATGAAAATTTGACAAACAATATCGATTATTTAAGTATGATAAAACAGGTGGTAATTTCCATTTCAATGCGTCGCAGGGAAGTCTCTCCGCAGTGGCACCTTGCTGGTGAGAGGCCTTGCAACAGACATTATAATGGTATTAGCTGTAGCTTGTAAAAAGTTAACTGCGTACTCCCCACAATCATAAACAGATGCTGGGAGCTTTGTCTCCTTCACTTGTTCCCCAGTGATCTGGTTGCTACCAACATAAATGCAATTTTTAATACGAGGATCTGACTCGGCTCAGTGTGGAGACTTTCCTGCTACCCTATACTATATTAAAAGCCATCTTTACCAAATCAAAAGAAAATTAAAAATAAAGGATAAAGTGTTTTGCTATTTTTCCATTGATTCACTTCCATTCATAAATCATCGAATTTAAACGCTCACAATCTAAAGTTATACTTGAAATGTTTCTTTGATTTGATGTGGTTTGAAATCGATTCAAAATTGATTATTTATTTTGTGTTTCCGGGCACACAACTTACGAGTCTTATCTGGTCATTGTTGTATCCAAAAAAAGAACAGTGATTCCTAAAACTGTTTTTATTATCACCACAAGCCAAAAATAGATAACCTAATACACGCCAGATCGAACAATATTCCGGGAGATGTGCCGTAGTCGTTCACCGTTTCACTGGAGGAGTCCGAGTTCGTAGCCGTTCCGTAGCACTCTTCACTTGACATTATACACATGCAGGTAGGCGCTTCACTGACCACCGCTCTTATAGCCCGCTCGGGCCGAAGGCCCGCCGGCCAGCTGTCCGATAAGGGCGGGCTCTCTTGCTCCGGGGCTTGGCCGAGCGTGACGGTGCCGCGGCGTCAGTAAACGGCACCCTCTCTTGTGCGGCGCCGGAACTACTTTCCGGCGGCAACTTCAAAGGCGCGCAGTCGACCATATCAGTCATTAGTCTCGTAAGTTGTGTGCATGTTTTATCGCGGGAGGTGGCGGTGATCTTCGGATGGCGAGATCCAGCGCGACCTACACGTCAGCTTGCGGTTTTTTCAATCGATGTACTAACTCACCTGCGTGGGACTACCCAGAGCCGGGGCATGCTCGAAGCTCTGGTATCACGTCTTGCGTGGTAGTGAAGTGTATGTGAGAAGATAGGACAAGGAACACAGAGCACGAGGTAGCGCGCGATCCATGGTCTGTTTGTTAGGGTAGTGCTGATGTTGATCGGAGATTCCACGGAAAACTACCTGAGCAGCCGGCCGCGGCTGAAGTCGACCTTGCAATCTAGCTGTATGTATGTACTTGGCGCGACAGCCCGTGAACGGGTCCCTGGCCTACTGACGACGTCTCTGCCTCGCGGCCATGGGTTAAACGGGCCCGTGTGGTCAGCACGTGACACCCCCCCCCCCCGCCGCATTCTGGTGTTCTCAACCTGAAGTGAATTGTATCATTGTAACACAATAACATGTATTGGGACAATGCAAAGAAAACACACAATATAATCTCCGCTAGATCGGAAATCAAAGCGCGGCTGCGTAGTGGAAAGCGAGCACGCTGACCACGTGCTATCTAGCTAGTTTTGAAAATTCTGCCCCGACGGGACTGGAGCTGCCTGGCATCCCTGTCAGAGGCATTGCATCAGTTGATGCCCTGCAGCACCTCCGAATAGCCACCTTCCGACCAGTCGGAAACCGAAACGTTTTGCTTCATAAAACCCAATACGAAATATTTTTTTTAATCAACACCTGGGCAGTACGAGGGGTGTTGAAAAAGAAACCGACATTCTGCTATAACTATTCATTGTTCAACATTTTAATAACTGTTTACCTCAATGTAGTCCCATTTCGTAATTTCCTACATCTCGCCCTATTTTGGAAAGACTCTTTGAACGCGCATTCTGGAAAGGTGTACAGACTTTTCATCATTAGCCTGAATCTCCACTACGCTTTGGAAGCGTTCTTTCAAAGTGTATTTAAGTTTAGTTTCCTAGGGAAGGTCTGCTGGAACTAAATTCGGAGTGTAGGGTGGATCGGGAGTTTGATTCTTTGCCAGATACCTGCGAAAAGGAGCGACGCAATAACCGGCCCATCGTCATACTGCAGAATCCAACACGATTTACCACAATTCAGGCATGACCGTCGAGCAGCATTCCTCAAATTGGCTAAATGTATCTGGTATTTCTGGTAGACTTTCTTATTCACCGTCTGCCCACGTGGTACAAATTACGGGCAATGACTTTGCAGTCAAAAAACACAAGCTTCACTTTAATCTTTGACCAATTTATGCGTGCTTAATTTGGACGAGGAGATCCTTTGTTCACTCACTGTCACTACTGGTCAGCAATTGATATGTGTCTGTAAACGATTTGCCAAGTTTACAGCAAAATTTCACACACACATTGTTCTTCAAGCTCTTTTAACGTTATTTTGGTGCTAATCCGACGAAGGGCTCGAGATATTGCCACTTTAACGGTGGCAGTTCGGCGACAGTTGTAGCAAATTGAGATAAATTGGAGTTTGTGGTTAAAACTGCAACTAAATGCCCTTTGAAGACAAAACGCACTCTCTCCGCCGGTTGGCTCACTATTTCGATTCTTGTTAAACACCGTTTGTATGTTTTGAATAAATAAAGTGCAAACGAAAAAACATCGTGTGATCTTGTACGCTAATTGAAAGAGTTATTTATTTTGAAGAGCAACATTTATTTTCAGCTTGGTGGCACCTGCCGAGCTCTGTGCATTGAGCTGTACATCCGAGGCATCACGACTCAGATGAACGACTTGGCCCACGCCAAAAGCCAGCAACTGCTCATGTCGATCAAGGACGTGGAATTTCGTTTGAGCACCAGCCTCATGGAGTTGGCTGACCTGCTGCGCCAGGACGTCTCTGTGTGGAGGGAATGCATTTTGACAGCGTTCTCTTTGAACCCGACCCGCGAGTGCTTCGGCCAAGTGGAGAGCGCGGCAGTGGAATCGTATAAGCGCCTGCAGGCACCGACCTCTATGGAGGTTCGCTTTTCCAGGTACGTCAGGGTCCAAAAAATGTTGTACATCGTTCATAAAACAGCAATATGTCGGAACCAACAATAACTTCATTTTACAGGAGAACTAAATATCGGATAAGCTTTTATGGTTTCATCTTACTTTTGATCGAAGGCTGCGCTGGCATTTACATGAGAGGCGAATTCGATCAAAATTACAATAAAGAGTTCGCCTCTTACAACCTCTTTTGAGAGATCCTACACTCCCCTTGGAACTTCGCTTGGCACTCTATAAAACGTGTTGCCGGCCTGTGCCCACCTACACTGCGGCAACGTGGTGCACTACAGCACAAAAATACAAGGATGCACTTAAGCTGGTACAGAACAAAGTTCTACGTCTCATAGCACGCCCTCCGTTTCGAAAACGGTCTACAGTACCGAGGAAGGAACTTGATATCGAGTCCTTCACTCAAAGCTTGAGACGGCTTTCGTTTAACGAAGCCTATCAAGCCTTTCAAACCGACGAAGCTCCGGCAACGCTAAAAAAGGTTAACACGACACGTCCTTACAATAGGGCAAAGAAAATAAGAACTCCCCTCTGATATTCTAAGGGCGTAGTGCAACACAAAAGCCGATTTGGCTATTGACTAAGGTCCGAATCCACACCAGCCACACATAGCAGTAAAACGCAAAATTGCGTGCGCACTACAACACAAAGCACAGTAACCTTTTGCTAAGCCAAATAAAGAAAGAAAAAAGGATTTTATCTTAGACTTTGTATAATTAAACTTACTTAGGTTTCTCCTTTATAGTTATAATGAATAGAATTTGATATTTTTAAATTGTTTTCAATAATTCAGCATACAACATTTCGCTGACAGATTACAAATTATTAATAAATAACGTTCAGTTTTTATAAACTTAAGCAGAAAAATATTATATTTCAAATGTGAAAATTTGAAAGAAGGTTAATTCTTACACAATGAATCTATTAATGTCAAAATAACAATTTCATAAATTATACGGGATACATTTAGCAGTTTCATGAGTGATATTTATGTACGTATGTTTCGTGAGTGATATTTAGCATTTCAGGTTTGGATGAATTAGAATTTTGCCGGCTAGTGGTGTTCACAGGCTTAGGCAGTTTTTATTATCCATGGGTGAGGGTAAGGAGAATATGTGGCCCGCACGGGGAATCCCCTTCAACATACCTAGATTATTTGGCATGACTGAGCTTTTCTTTCGTCACACAGCTTTGGAATCTGACACGATTGTAATGGAGAGACTCAGCTTTATTTTTGCTTCAACCGCGAATCGAAATCCGCGATCACTCCACGAGCCACCCTGGGAGCTAAAATGTAACTAATAAGATGCATGTTTTAAATTGGTTGTCATTATTGTAATCGATTTTTAAAATATTTTTCAGTCCCTTTTTACCAACTGGCTTTAGTGTATACAATATAGAGACAGTTATGTAATGCTGTGGGGAATAACGGAGACTTTTTGACACAAAAACTCCTACCGCCAGGCTCTGGTAACGATAACTTAAAAGCTTGCTATACTGTCTGCCTGAAAAAATCAATGGACCATCCAAGAATTAAAACAAAAAAAAAAATTCAAGAAAGTCAGTCGTTGAGTAATTTAAAATGTAAATAAGAAAATAAAAAAACTGGATAAATTTAGTTAATAAATTTAGAAGGAAACATCCTCTAACATGAGGTTTAGGAAGAATCTATGATTTGTGGGTCCTTGATATCGAAACATCGATGGTCGGCACACGTCCCTGCGTCTGTGAACAACGCTAGCGGATAACCCGTTCTGCCGATTTTCTTCAAACTTGATATTCTCTAATCGATCTGGCTGATGTCGTGGCTCCTCGAATTTGAAACAGATATTTTCTTTTATTTTGGTAGGTACTTTTCATGAAGCCCCTGGAAAAGTTCCAAGAATTTTTGTTCCAAGAAGGTTTTGATTAAATTTTGTTGTTGGATAGTGTAAAGGTCATTTAGAATGTCGGTGGTCTGAATCGCGTCTGAATGTCTGATAAAGATAAAATAAGATACGATTAAAACTAACTTTTCGAAATTGCAAAATATAAATTTTTTAAGAGTCTTCGTGCAACTAAAATATTGAAGATAACGATTTTTTTCCTTAACAAAAACTGTTCCTGCAAGAAAGATTTTGAAGTACGGTCGTCAAATAAGGTTTTTTGCGCAATTTGGCTTCGTAAATATTGAAATTTTCAATAATTATTTTCTCATAAACGACTCAAAATTATTTTTTAATTCCTTTTTCGCGTATGTAGCAAAGAACGGTAACGAAAGTTGTGCTAGTCCCACTTCCGGCTGTATATTTTCAAAGAGAGGGAAAGAAACATTCAAATTGGTAAATTCAAATTTTCCGAGCTTTGTTCGAAGTACCATCAATGTATATTTGTAATAAGACCGCCACGGGGTACAGCGTCAATATATAAAGAAATAATCTAAATTGAAATTAGCCAAATTAGGTTTTATTGAACAAAAAATAACATTAAAAAAGTACAATTTCAATTACAGTTTCTTCGTCATGTTGCTGGACGTGAACTGCACTCCACCACGCATTTAACTTAATCAAATATATTTTTGTATATATTCTCAAGTATATAACGTATGGTTTACTTATATATTTTCAAGAACATAACAAGTGAGCTTTTATTGAACTGGGTATGTTTTAGTTATTTATTTATGTAATTTATTAACTTCTTCCTTCCTTTAACGAATATTCTGAATATCAGTTTAGGGTGATCATTGTGAACTAATTTTGTAGATTCATTTTCAGTTGTACAAGATGAGGGTGACAGAACAGACTCCGAAACGTTCGGATTTCACAGAATAAAATTATGAAAAAAATGTTCTATGTATTTATTGTGGGTTTCCATCCTAAATTAAACTAATGGTGCTAAAGAGAGGCACAGACTTTCCCGTAATGGTTTTTTATTTCCTTTGGAATCGGCTAGCTATTCGGACTTGCTACATACTCTTGCCAATCTATCCACGCCCAAAATACATTTTTTTATATTTTCTTACTTTTTCGGTTTTTTAAAAGTAGAAAGGAAATATTATTTTAAGAACAGTTAAACCTCGTCCTAAATTGCAATTTTCTTTGAAAAATTTATAGCCGTTTTTAAGGAAATTGCGTTTAAGCCCTACTGTAAATTCGTAATTTGAAGCACTTTTTCACAGAAATTTTTTGTGTTTTCGGAAAACTTCATTAGAAGTCATTTGAAGCGTATTAAGTATACGATAGTGATTACAAATCATTGGAAATGTGCGTATTAACGGCGTGAGATATCTTTCAAATAAATTATACTTGTGTAATAAAAAAATCCGCGAAATGAACTTCTCAATATATTAAAGCATGCAACAAGCACTAGCCGTTCGAAAAAGTTTGAAGAAAAAATATGAACCGTTTATGAGAAAATGACGTTTGATCGTTTCTGAAAATGCGGAATTTTGAGCAAGTTTTCAAAAACGAGTTATTTTAATTATTTTTAATGGCACATATTTTACGCAATATTGCGAAGAAAACTATTAAAAATTTCATAAAATATGCGTATCTAATGAAAGAACTCACTATGAAAAAAATGTATATGAAGGAAAAACCTCTGAAATGTATATGAAGCAAAATCTTAAATTTTGTAGTTCTAGGTAGACGCGAAAAAAAACTAACTCTTGCAATTTTGAACATTTAGGGATAACAGTGATAATCTGACCTATGCCTCCTTAATAAATGTATTTTACTCTATTCTTACAAAGAGAAAAAAAGGTTGGAGCTGTTGTTGAAAAAAGTTTGAAAATGTGCGAAGAGCTTTTTACAAAGCACCCCCAAATTTCGAAGATACTTTTTCAAAATCGCGGCTCATTGCGTGAAGCCAGAACGATCGGGGAATATCCATTTTGGAAAAAATCATATGTATGGTGTAGGATCTAATAGTGTTCGCAAACTGACAGATGGACTGACACGTTTAAAAAACACTTTTTTGCTACCAGGGAAAGCTAAAACGTGTATTTTCGTTGAAATCTAAGATATTGATTTTCCACAATATTACATAACTTTCTTTATACTACGTATATTTCGCCGTATATACGTACGTATAAGGAAAAGCAAAAAGGGACTGAAAATGTTTAACAACTAAATGTTGGAACAATATAAATATGGTAAATACGTAGTACTCCCAATCTTCTTGCAAACCTACTATGGAAGATCATATGGACTAGATTTGGAAGAAGACAATGACGGGGAGTATTATTTTCTCTTGCAATAACAAATCTATGCCAGATGATCGTGTCTATTACTGAATAGCCGGGCATTGTAATCCCGGGGGTTCTGGTGTCGAATCGCTCTTTGCAGGGTGACCGTGACGGACGTGTACGCGACGGCCGGGCGCTGCGGCTCCGTGGACGTCCTCCTCGACCCGCGCAGCGTGCTCGACGCCGGCGCCCTGGGCTTGTCGCCCGCGCTGTGCGACGACCTCGCGGTCATCTTGCGCTGCCTGCGCTACCAGGCCCTGCAGTGGAGCCTGGAGTGGGGCGAGCTGAAGCGCAGGTGCATCCGGTACATGGAAGATATCAAGGAGCGCATCAACTCCCCCAGCGAGCTCAGGTTCCTCAAAATTGACTTCGACAATTTGAGAAACAGCTCTTGCGAGGATGTCAGAAACTTCTTTGGAATCAACGGTACGTCGCCACAGTGGAATGAAAACGCCGATGAATCTTGCGTTCAGATGATTGAACGCTCCTACAAGCAAGTGTATCCGGACGAGAAAATGGAGATAGTTTTTCAGGAAGTGAAAAGGACTTCTACTTCTCGCCTCTCGTCCCCGATGTCAGAAGTCACCACTCACACGGCGGTAGGCGTCCACGTGAGTCAGTCACAGAGCCTGCTGGTCAGGGCGCAAAGGGACCCCGTGGATGAAACCACTCGTGAAGGGTCGAGCGAAGACGAATGGCAGGACACGAAGAATAAGAAAGGACATGCGCACGAAAAGAAGCACAGGGGCGCACGAGGCAGTAATAAGAAATCTTGCGTGAAGATTGATAGGTCAGTGAAACGGAAGGTGATTGGGATGAAGGAAGAAACTATCGTAGAAGATTCGTTCACGGAAGTCACTTCTCTTGAGGAAGAAGCAGACGTAGGGTTTGCGCAAACGATTGCAAAGACAGAGACCGAAATGGAAGATTCGACATTGAGCTGGTTGTTTCAGGATGACGTGAATCTGAACAGCATTATTGAAAATATTCCAAACGGTGTTGAGGCTGATCAGGAACTGCAGTCGGCCATGGAATACTTTGATCTGGAATGTCCACCGATGGATGAAATTGCTACTCTTCCTCACACCTTTCCAGCAGACGCAACTGAGACATCGCTGAAAAAAGACTTAGAAAAATCGTTGCCCATATTCCACAACACTCAAATGGAGTCGAATACAGGAAATGAGGTAGATGCGTCTTTGCACCCCCATGATCAAAAAACAGAATACGAAAAACCGCTACCGGTAATTTCTGACCGCCAGGATACGCAATTGATCGAATTAGGTGGCTATCTGGAAAACAGGACATTAGTCGAGAATGTTTGTGGAAGTGTTATAACTTCGTCATCTTGCATTAAAAAACCTAAGAAGCGAAGGAAGGCTAGAAAAACCTGGGACATTAGAAAACGAAAAAGTCAACCTAAAGGTAAACCAAGTAGATGCTCTCAGAGATTTTCGAATTTAAATACTACAGAACCACATATTTTGAACGGTGAAAAAAGTGTTGTAGGTAATAGAAGAAGCTTAAGTAAGACACACGTAAAAGACACTTATGCAAATAAAGAAACAATCCTCCAAGAAACGGAAATGCCTTCTCAAGCTCGAAGGCGGAGACCCAGATGGGACAGTGTTCTTTTGAACCAATGTTATAAACAAAGGATCAGGAGTATTACTTGCAGAAAACTACATTTTTTGAAAGAAAATGGTGATATAGATTGTGATTGTCCGGAACAAGAGAAAAAGAGCTCCAAAAGTTTCGAAACTTCTTCCAGGGAGGAGATGTATGTCGAGAAAAAGAAAGGAAGAAAGGCCAAACGAAGAAATGCTGATGAACCTGAGACTGCAGCAACAGTTGATTTACCAGAATGTTGCGATCCGCTAAGTTCTGATTCATTTATTATGCAAAGCAGATCACTTACTATTGATACTCCCGAAAATAATTGTGGAAGAGAGAATTTTATGAAAGTAAATTTAGAACAAGCTTGTAATTATTCAACTCCAAATTTAGGAACACCTCAGGATACATTAATTACTTCTGTTCGTGAAATGAAAAGTCCTAAAAGAACAAAAGGTCTTAAACAGAAGACACCGAATTCCGATTCTTATCAGAAGGTACCTTCAGTTCAGTTACTTAATGAAGCAGAATGTATCTTCCCTGCTGTCGTAGAAAGCTCATTTTTTGACAATGATACAGAGAATAAAAACGAAGAGTCACATTCCATGAATGTAAACAAGGAAAGGGACAATGTATCTTATGAGAAAAAAATTGGTACCATACTCAGTGTGTCCAATACTCCTTGCCAGGTCATAGATGTTCCCACAATGAAGATAGAGATGATGAAGAAAACAACATTCACCAATACTCCTAAGAAAACACTTAATAGCAATGCAAATAACGGATATTGCACCGACTCGAATGTTGCAGGTACGTTATCTTTCATCCAGGAAAATCCAGTTCCAGTTAATAATGGAGAAATAGACATATTTTCTTTGGAGCAACATTCAAGAGCAATGAACAATCAGGCAATAAAAACACCTACAAGAAAAGGAGAGAAAAATACTACGCAAAGCAAATATATCAAGAGAGGAAGGAAACAGAAGGGATTGGGTGACGGGTCGCATACAAGATCTCAAGAAGACGCTATACATGAAAGTAATTCTGACTCCCCAATTGTAACTGGAGATATTGAACCAGAAAATGAAAAAATACCAAGCCAGCTCTTAGCAAATGATAACACACCAAAGGATTTTAACAATACGCAACAAAAAGTACCTACATTATTGGGAATCTTCAATGCTTTAGAGATAACACCTACGATAAACGCCGCAAAGAAGATAAAGTCACCGTGCACCTCTGCGATTGAGCCTATTACCGAGTTGTCGAATGTTGCCAATTCGACTGAGAGAGAGCAGGGAACCAGATTACTTGAGACGAGTGGTAAGATGCAACACTTGATGTTTGAGAATGGGGCAACAGGCGATGTTCATTTGAAACAAACTTCTGAATATCTCTGTTCATCTATCGGTGATGTAGTTACATCGACGAAAAAGAAAACAAAAGAGGATGCACTGAACATTACTAGTCGCGACGCAAGTCGTGAGAACGAAACAGAACAAAAACCTAACGATTTTACAGACTCGCTCATTTTATTACCAGTTGAAGATGTACAAGAGAATCTACATACCGATAATGTGCTAGATACTAGTGAAGTCAGTGGGTTGGAATGCGATAGTTTAAAACTAAATCCAGCCGCAACTTTTTGTACATCGATTCCTCGGGAAACACAAACCCCCAAGAAAAAGAGAGGCAGAAAACCGAAGGTAGTGGATTCCGCCTTTTTAACACCTGCATGTATAAAAGAGAGCCAATATGACGAGGAAGTACTCAGTAGTAATGAAAACACGAGAATGGAGAAAGGAGTTTTAGAGCGGAATGCACCAGCAATTATTTGTGCCGCGATTTCTCAGGAAACACAAACTCCCACCAAAAAGAGAGGCAGAAAACCGAAAGTAGTGGATTCCGAATTTTTATTACCTATTGTGTATAAAAAAGAGAGCAAATGTAATGAGAAAGAGTTCAGGAACAGTGCAGAAGCTGGAATGGAGTGTGATGTTTTAGAACAGAATACACCCGCGCATTTCTGTGACAAGTTTCGTCAAAAAGTGGAAACTACTACAAAAAAGAGAGGTAGAAAACCAAAAGTATTGGATTCCGCCTTTTTAACACCTGCATATATAAAAGAGAGCTGTTGTGACAAGGAAGTGCTCAGGGCAAATGGAAGCAGTGGGATGGAGAGTGGCGTTTTAGAACAGAATTCGACCGCATTTTTTTGTGCCGCGATTCCTCAAGAAACTCTAACTTCTACGAAAAAGAGAGGTAGAAAACCGAAAGCAGTGGATTCCACCTTTTCAGCGCCTGCTGGAGATGTAAAAGAGAGCCTGTATGTTGAGAATGTGTTCGGGCCTATTGCAAACCCTGGAATGGAGTGCGATGTTTTAGAACAGAATACACCGGCACGATTCTGTGACACGGTTCCCCCGGAAAAGGAAATTACCACAAAAAAGAGGGGTAAAAAAACGCAAGCTGTGGATTTCACCCATTTAACACCTGCTGGAGATGAAAGTGAGAGCCCAAATAATGAAGTGCTCGCGTCTTTTGGAAATGCTGAAACAGAGTGCGATAGTTTAGAACGGAGACCACCCACATGTGTCCGTAACACGATTTCCCTGGATATACAAACTCGCACCAAAAAGAGGGGCAGAAAACCGAAAATAATTGATTCCGCAATTTTAGCACCTGCTGCATACGTACGTGTTGACAAAGTGCTCGAAACTAGAGGAGAAACTGGAATTGAGAGCGATTGTTTAAAACTGAGTCCTCCTGCACAAGTTTGTGACATGTTTCCTCAGGAAATACAAACTCCCACCAAAAAGAGAGTAAGAAAACGGAAGGTATTTGATTCCGAATTTTTAGCGCCTTCTGCTTACGAAGCAGATTTTTCTCAAGTTGAAGTGCTCGCGACTAGTGGAAAGACTGGAATGAAGAGCGATGATTTAGATGAGATGGCACCATTTTGCAAAACGACGAGCCAGCCAATAACTTCAAAGAAAAAGACAGGAAGAAAACCAAATGCCTCCTTTGTAGTACACTCACAAGATGTACAAGAAACTCCACACGTTGAGCAAGTTCTCGGGACTTGTGGAAACCATGGGACGAAGTGCAATGGTGCAGAACAGGCACATTTTTCTCACACAATTCCCCAGGAAATACAAACTACCACTAATAAGAGAGTAAGAAGACGGAAGGTATTTGATTCCGATTTTTTATCACCTGCGTATATACAAGGCAATCCACATACTCAATTGCCCGATACTTGTAGAACCATTGAAAATGAAAGCGAGGAAGTAAGACAGAATTCCCCTGCACATATTTTTAATATAATTCCCCAACACGCGCAAACTTTTACGAAAAAGAGAGGCAGAAAACCAAAAGTAGTAGATTTTGCCTTTTCAGTACCTACCGGGAATGAAATTCCCAAGAAAAGGCCAGGCCGGAAACCAAAAGTATTAGATGGTCGTTGCAAAATTTTATCTACTATCAGAACAACCAAGAAAATAATTTCTGATTGTCAAATTGTGGGAAACAAATCATCTGCAGTTCAGAGAGAGGAAACTACCTCGAACAAAACGAAGAAAGTGCATATTTTGATTCCGGAGACATTTCCACCGTTTCAATTTGCGAACCAGTCTAATTCACATAATAAGGAAGTTAAATCAATCAGTGACCATGTATTTAGCAGAAAAAATAGCGAAAACCCACCGTTGAAAAGTAATGGTAATGAAGAAATATATAGACTTAATTTTCAGGACAAATCTGCATTGGGTACTACCAATATGTGCTACTCGGAGATGAAGACAACTACAAATAAGAATCCGATAATAGATAAAATGTTCAATTCAGGAAAAGTACAAAACGAGGAAATTGAAAATAAGATGGATTCCATTGCACCAGTTACAGATGACAATTTAGATGTTCCCAATGCATCAAAGGGAAATAAAGATGATCCGTCAAACATAATGCAAATAGGACTATCTGAAGCCTGTAAAGATAACCGTACCGAACCTGTTCAGAAAGTTGTGAACGCAAGTGCATCACAACCAGCTCTGACATCCACATTGAAGCATATCAAATCTGCTGGTCAGTCATTGAACATCCTCGTCCTGGGCGAGTGCTCTAAAGCTAATTCTCTGAGCAAGTCACATGTTCGCAAGATAACGTTGCACCACCCAGCGGACCAAGCGAATCACAAAAGAGAAACAAGCCCTAAGCAGCACCTGGTCCAGACGTCTCAAGAATCCTCAATTTGTGTTCAGACAAGCAAAATGTGTACGAAATCACAGGATTTGGAGAAGACAAATCAGGTGAGATTCATTTCTATTATGATGGTAAAAATGTGGTAATAAGTTGCATACTAATGCCATTACGGTTCCCGGTGGAGAGGACGGGCTCACAAAAGGCTCCTAAAGTAAATTTAAAAGTAATTTAAAGCAAAATCTATATATTTAACATAGCTGCATGATTTAATACTCGTAATAAAATAATATGTTTTTGCGTAATTTGGTATTAAAATATTTTCAGTTCTCGAACTGCACCAAAGACAAATCTCTTTCGCATATTATCTGCACTTGAATTACTTTCCTCGGGGACATAGATTGTTAACTTTTTGGACTAGTTTACCATTCACTACATTGCTCCAAACGTACAACACTGTGGGTCTGAGGAAAAAGGTCCATTTTGACCGAAATGATATTTATTATTGGCACAATAATATGGGTGTTGTGGTGTGATATCTTTGGCATTTTTAAAATAATTAAAGATGTTGTCATTGCCAACAATATTTTTTAATGCAATAGCAGCTTTCGATGGCTTAGCCATCATCATCAGTTGTCTGATACAAGAAGAAAAAACAAAAAAACAAAATATTAAAACGTGAATTAACAACAAGATTATGATAAAGATTACAAATAATTTACAAATTTTTTTGGAAAATATATTTGACAACGGGAGAAAGAAAAAGTGGGGGGGGGGTTAGCCATTAATACTAAAGAAAAGCGATTGAAAATAGAAATAAGACACGTAAAAATTATTTTTATACAGAAACATAGAAATGTAAGTTGAGCCGTTCCTTACCTGCTAGATGGAAGCCACGAAACGACTACGCGAGGTCGGGCGAGCCGAGGGGCTTAAGTACCCGGCCGTGGGGTGGAGGAGGGCAATGGCCTGAGTGCGGTGCGCTGTCACTGTGCCGCCCCGGCGGGGTGCGGTGTGCGAGTGGTGTCTAATAGTAATTTTAGTAAAGGAGAAGGACTATTGTTTATGTTTTCATTTAATAAGTTATTATTTAAATGAATATGTAGGTTTTCTAAAGTTAGTCTGGTGTGGTAGTGGTTTTCTATTTCCAGTATACGAATGTCTGTGTGTGGATTGAATGTATGGCCTGTCTGGAGTAAATGATTGGCAAAGTGAGATTTACAGGTGTTTTGTTTCCAAGCATGTATGTGTTCCTTGATTCTGGTATTAAAAGTTCTGCCTGTTTGACCAATATATTTGGCTTCGCAGTCGTGGCCTATAACAAAAACACCGGACAAGTACACTTGCTTACCGTATCTTGGACCCCTTTCAGAAAAAGTCGCACACAATATTCACAAAGCAGGTATAAAAGTTTCATTCAAATCACAGAATTCTCTCAAAAAAATGTGTCCCCCAAAAAACACACAGATCTAGAAAAAAGCTGCGTCTATTCTCTAAATTGCCACTATTCTCTAAATTGCCAAAAATACATAATGAAATAACTAAATGAAGTCAAACTACATAAATATTTGAAGGAGAATATTTCATTAAAAATCAATTTAATGAAAATACTTGTCACTTTGGCACATGTCTCTCACAATTCGTATATATTGGATGAGACGGGGGGAGGAGTTTTTGCGCATTTTTATCCAACTTCAGCCAATGAGCTTTAGACAATTTTGTGTCGCAATATTAGCGGGAATTTTAAATGCAACTAGATGTCAAAATTTTCATCTCGTTACAAGACATTGAAACTGATTTATGAAGCATTTCATTTAAATATTGCATCTCGTACTCTCCATCGAGTATTTGTGGTTGGTTACCGTTGAAAATTGTCACTCTGCACCACTTTTCGGTCTCCATGCAACATGTCGGCCAGCGGCCGGTCTGGCTTTTCAAACAAAGTGCCTGTGCTGTGGACACGTGGGTCGCGACGCAAATTGGTGAATTGATACACAGACGAGCAAACGAGCAAAAATCGGTGCTCCGGAGTAAGTCGCCCCTTATCTTTTCGTTATGGGAGGAGATAGGGTATAAACAAAACAAAAAAATACAATCGCTTCATGACAAAAAAATATAGAAAAAGTCAAAGAGGATACTTTCGTGTCTTATTTGTACTTTTTTCATTCTAAAAAATTCTCAACTCCCTGAATAGTTTGTATTAAGTGCTTTGCCATTGCATTTTTATTGAACATGTCTTGATGGTATATAATCTATACTTTGTTTTTCTACAGGTTCCAATAAGCAAGTCAGACTTTTCAGCACCAATCTTGCTGCCACTTACTTTTTCTGATGGGTCTGTAAGAAACTATATTGTCCAGAGAAACATTCAACCTCAAACAAAACATTCTGTTGATGATGCTCCAAATAGGAGTAATGTGTTGATTATTGGTAATTCTCTACAAAATCAAAACTCAGAATCAACACCCAATTCTGTTTTTAGAGGCATATCTCACATTCCTGTGGTACTGTGGGATGTTAGTCAGAACGTAATCAGCACATCCCAAACACCTTCACAGTCACCTGCTCTGGCTTCAAAGTCTGTACTGAAACCTCCATTGACCGTCAAGTTTTCTCAGCATCATCCTGTGTGCATATCAAAACCTTCAATTTACGCATCTTGCCCCTCAATTGTACCTACAGCACTGCCTTCAGCAGAGACACATCAGCTTTCTACTGAAAATTCACAAAAATCTTATCACACTTCTCCACAGATACCTACAGTGCCCCCAAAATCTTTACATCAGCCAGGTGAATTATCTTCAGGGCCTACCCAGATCCGTCAAGTGAACCTAAACTCTTTGCGTCAGACTCCAACAGCGCCATGTGAGCATTTAAAACAATCTGGATTGATAATTAAACCTTTGTCGTATACATCTGCATTATCCACAAATTCTCCCCAAGTAGTATGTAAAATGTCAACAGCGCATTCTCAGAACAACAATCACCCCACGACAAACATGTTGGGCCAGACGCTGCAACTACATACTTCTGAGAGGTCATCTGAACCGACCGCCAAAATGCCGCGAAAACATTCTGTGCTCTTAACGTCCCAGCAATATTCAAATGATTTGCAACATCCTCCTGGATTGTCTCCAAAACCATCGCAGCAGTGTTCTGTGCTTTTAGAATCTTCACAAGCTTTTCATAAATCTTTTCCAAACGCTACAAAACTGACCGAGTTGTGTTCAGATTCCTGTAAACCGACATCAATGCAAATATTAATGTTGAATACACGCGGTTTGAAACAATCATCGGAGTTGTCTTCAAACAACTTAAATTCACAAAGCGTAATGTCTTCGAAAACTCTTCAGCCGCCTAGTGGATTGTATTCAAACACATCGTACGAGCATTCCTCGAAATCATTGCCACCGACTTCGGGAAGGACACTAATGCCCTCCCCCAAACATGGCGGTTTGTGCCAGAAGCATTCACAACAGCCTTATGTATTACATTCAAACTCTTCGCCACATACTAATTGCTCTGGTACTTCATTGCGCCAACCACTTACGTTGATTGCAAATACTTCCCAGCAAACCCAAACAAAGACATCTCATCAGCCACGAGAACAATTTTCCAATGCTTCTCAGCAACTTTACATACTCACTTCTGAGAATTCTCAGAAGCATTCTGCATCGTCAGCATCTTTACATCCGTCTTCAGTGTATCAGCAGTCTTTGAAACTCCCTACTGTGTCCTCAATGTCTTCACAGCAGGTACGTGAGGTGACCCTAAACGATTTAGGGCAGTGTTCAGAAGGAACCTCAAAGTATGCGCACAATCTTACAGGATTGATGCCACTGCATTTACATCAACCATGTCAACATTCAGGGGTTGCTCTCCAGCAACCTACAATGCCCACAAAATCTCCACAGCTACCCCGTGAACTTTGTCCAAAAGAAATGTGTAAAGTGGCTACCACCCAGCAGGCTTCAATGGAATCTACTAAACATCTAAAGCAAACTTCTGTTTTGATAACCAAACCTTCGTCCCAATCAACCCCAAAGAATTCTCCGAAAATCATTGAATTACCTCAGACCAACAAACTCGCCACAAACCGCCTGTACTGGAGTTCCTCGGAGGGTAGAGACGTTCCCCAGCCTTCCGGGGCGCCCGTTCGCCCTCTGCAGCGGCAGGGGGGCGTTGAGAGGGGTGCGCTGTCGCAGCAGCAGCAGCCTCGCGAGAGGTCGGCGCAGGGGTCCGCAGCGCCCCCGCTGCACTGCGTGGTGTTCTCCCTGCCGCGGCGCGGGGGGCGGGACGGCGAGGACAGCGGCGCCGCTCTGCGCCGAGAGGCAGATTTGGACCCACGCAGAAGTAAGTTGATTGGAGGAAAAAGCAAGCATCAGTGAGTTTCTTTCTTTAATTCTGTCACCTTTCTTTCTTATACCAAGAACTTGGCCTAGAACATCTTTCTGAAGTAATCCTCCGTTAACTATACTAGTATCCACTGTCCGCAAGTCGTACTAGTTGTCAAGATGACGGCCAGGTAGAATCTCCGCGTACACGCCTCTCTCACACGCGCTCCTGCGCCACTATCTAGCAGACAGAATTGGGAAGGAATTAGGATAGGGGTAAGGTTTAGGACAGATCACAGGGGTTGGACTAGCCCTTGTGAAGCAGGCAAACTCGCTTTGTCCAAATTAAAGTCATGAGATTGTCAAGGAATCGAACCCGGCCCTTCTTGATGAAAGGCAAGCACTTCACCCTAAGCCACACGTCTGTACCAGTTTGAGAAGAAAACAGCAAAATCATATCTAAATGCGTTGCAATTAACAAAAAATAAGATTATGAGTAACTCAGTGCATCGCGGTTTATTCAGAATGTGCAATTGGTAAAGAACTACAGAAGAAAATTTGTATATGAGATCATGCTTCCACAAATTCCAATTAAGAACACAATAAAATAATGTAAATTTTACTATCAAGCTGGAAATAAATTAACATGAACGTTTGTATTGTTGAAAAAGAAAACTATTGAGCACAAAAAACTGATAAAAAATCACAGAATGGCACAAACTCTCGTACTACTTAGTATAGTATTCTTCGTGTCTTGGCTAGCTTATGCCTTACCCTCCTCCCAGCTGCTAACAATCGGTGCCTAGCAGTCCACGAGGGCCGCTAGGAAAACGCTTCTCTGGAGTGAGTACCGTGAACAGCACGGCGCTGTCCCCATTGGCCCTATACCTGTACATATTTGCCGGTGGAACCCCTTGCTAAAACCATTGATCTGGAGGTAGGAATCCAATTCATCGCACCCTTTGATCACTCGCACTTGACCTTACAACCCTTGCATCACTCGCTATGCATTATAATATGCGATAGTAATATTTGTATACATGTTAGTGTTTTGTGACAATTATTTCATAAAACTAATAATATGTCTAAAATGGACCTTAGCAACACAGCAAATAATGGTACTTTAGCGTGAAAATCTATAAACATGTCAATCAGTAATGAATTATTTCCTCATAACTTACAAACTCTACAAACATGTTGTAGTGCATAATATTTATGACTCGTAACAGTATTTGGGTTAGGTTCATGTAAAATTGAGGAAAAGTATTTTGTCAAAAATAACTTATATTTATTCAATTGTTTGGTTTCCTAACTGTAGAATAGATATATGACTTAACGAATATCATAGAAAAGTAAAACTAATTCGCAAATTTTCATTAGAAAATATGGAGTAATTTTTGAGGCAATAACGTTTGAACAGTTCCGAAAATGGACAGCTTTGAACATTCACGGAAAAGATTTTAGTTTTTCAGAAACTTCATAAAAATCATTTGAAGCACTTGTACAATGTAATAATGAACATGTTACATGTCTAATGTAAATATAAGAACCTCAAATGTAATATACAGCGTAACAATACATTTGCATAATTTTTGAAAAACCAAAACAATACATCAAAATACTGTTTATGTGTGAAAACTCATAACATCATCTTTGTCATTTCATATTTCTCTGTCATAATTCAGTCCGTAAGAGTACATGTAGCAACATTCAACTGTTTTTATATATCCTTCGTCACCACGATCCTTTGAATCCAGAAACGTTATGAAGTGAATTGTCGAGCTCCGTATCGAAGGCAATAACGTATCAGAAAAAAATTAAATATATTTTTCATATAATACGCCGAGGAAACTATCCTAAGCATGTAACGAGTTTAAAATGTGTGTCTAGAACACCTTAAAGAAAAATATGGAAAGAATCAAATAGTATACTATTATTTACATTTGGGATGTACTACGTACTTTCTCTAAAATTAGTGGTTTTAAAGCGTTCTCATTGAAATTAACGACATCAAGCAATGTACATGTCAGATTACCTACCTGATGAAGAAAGTGAGGTGTAATAACATGGGAAAACTTGTATTGTATAAACTCAATATTGTTTTTCTTGAAAGTATTTTAGAGGTTAAGTTACTTTCCATCCTACTTCTCAGTATTTCCTTTCGCAGATCATCGTGGCACGCCACAGCATCACCAAACCTCTCAAGGGGTACAAGAGTTGCAGATGGACCCTTAACATCCCATGCAGCAAGCCTTGTTAGTGTAAAGGAATCGTTATGCCAGGTCAGTGCGTCATTTGTTAATCGTCGCATTTCGGTACCCAGAGAGGTGCCAACGCCGAACCCCAAAATAAATTGCAAAATAATTGATGGAAATTGTTATATATTTCAGAACTAATTCTTCACGAATTTAACAATACATAGCAATACTTTTCTAAACGTTTATGTTAAATTATTTTCAGTTTGTAAGGTATAAGGTAGTGGTACTACAAAATGGCACCGACTTTCTTGTAGTAACGTTTTATTTCCTTGATGGGGGCCGGCGTTACGGACTTGCCCCATCCTCTTACCATCTATCACCGCCCAAAGTACATTTTTTAAAACATTTTCTCAATTTTTCAGTTTTCTAACAATAGAACCGAAGTAATACTTCAATAATATTAAAGAAGAGTATTACCTCATCATAAATGGCAATTTTCAACGAAAAATGTGGTCATTTTTAAGAAAACGGCGTTTAAGCATTACTTGAAATACGAAATTTGAAAATCTATTGCACAGACACGTTTTGAGATACCGAAAATTTTTATTAAAAGTAATTTGAGGCACTTTAACTCACAATGCAACAGTGTTAACAAATAGCTGGAAATAAGCATATTAAAGGCTTAAAAGATATATCAAAAATACATTTGTGTAATTTTTGAAAAGCTAAAAGAATAGATGAAATTGAAGTGTATATCATTTTAACAGTGCAATTACGAAAAAAAATACATGTTCAAAAAAAAAAATGAAAAAATAGAAGCCATTTTCTCAAAAATGGCGTTTGAATGTCTGAAAATGCTGAATTTTGAGTTTATTTTAAAAGAAAACGGTTGGGTTTTCTAAAAAGTATATGGCATTATTTGTATTTTTTGAAAAAAACCTAAGCATGGAACAATATGGTGTTTAGTACAAAAAGTTTAAAGAAAATTATTGGAGCCGTTTATAAGAAAAACTTGCTTTTGTTATTTTTTAAAATTGCACATATTGCTCGCAGTATTGCGCGAACTTTTTTAAAGTGGACATGACACTAGGAGAACTAATTACGGACAACGAATTTCATTTGAAGGAAAAATCTGTATCTTCAATTTAATAGTTGTATGTGTGTTACCGAAAAAAATCAAAATTTTTCAACTTCGAAAATTCAGAGTTAACTGTGAAAATCGGGCCATTGCAACCTTTAATAAGCGTGTGTTACTCAATTCGTACAAAAAATTTGGAGCCGTTTTCGAGAAAATTTTGAAAATATCCCTGGGGCTTCATATAATAAAGTACCCCAAATATTACAGAACCTTTTTGAAAATCGCGAAGCTTTGACTCAAGCCAGATGGATAAGAGTTTCTTTAATTTGGAAAAAATTCTACCCACACTAGTGGTGTACGGATGTTTAGAAAAAACAAACTTTTTCGCTTTCAGAGGACGCCAAAATTATGTCCGTTGTAATCCCGAAATTAATTTTCCGCATCAATTCTAAACTTTCTCTATACTAAATATATTACTTCGTATATACGTACGTATACGAGAAAGTAACTAGTGGTGCTACGGAATGGCACAGACTTTCACGCATTAGTGTTATATTTTCGATGGTCTGGGTTAACTATTCTGACTTGCCACATACTCTTGCCGACTGATATCTATCATAGCTCAAAATACTATTTTTTATTTTCCCAATTTTTAGGTTTCTGAAGAGAAGAAATGAAATATTACTTCAAGAATATATGCAAGAAGAGTAGAACTATGTTCTAAATGGCAATTTTAAATAAAACATTTGAAGCTGCTTCTAATAAAATTGTGTTTAAGCTTTATTGTAAATGCAAAATACGAAACTCTTTATCACAAAAATTGTTTTAATTTTCGATAAACTTAATTTGAAGCACTACCACTCTTTAGTGAAATAACATATATAGCGTGCTGAAAATGTGCATATTAATGGCATGCGAGATAAAAAAATTCATTTGTGTGTTTATTGAAAAAAAACAAAAGTATACTGAAAAAATTATTTTGTCATCTTGAAGTGCAATTAGCATTATCCGCCAAAAATTGAAATGGTTTTTGAGAAAATATTTGAAATTTTCTGAATCGGAGGAAATTTGAGCTCGTTTCCACAGAAAAGATTTGAGTTTTCCAGAAAGTTCATTAGACAACTTAAAGAACATGTACATGGAAATGCAATAGTATAAAGAAATCGCCGTAAATATTAAAGACGTGGGAAAATTTCAAAAAAAGAAGATATTTTCGTACTTTTTGAAAAAAACAACAAAAAAATATAGCAATATTACGATTCATCTTGTAGAAAGCATTTAGCACTATCCTTACCAAAAGTTTAAAGAAAAAATTGGAGGCGAAACCTTAGTTTGGTTATTTTTATAAAATGCACATATTGCACGCAATATTACGCGAAAACTACGAAAATTTTGAAAAAAGTACATTACCTTAATGAAAGAAGTAATTACGGACAACGAATTTCTTTTGAAGAAAACAATCTCTATCTTTAATTTTGTAGTTTTTCGAAGATGCCGAAAAAATCTAACTTGTGAAATTCTCGAAAATGTAGAATTACCTGAAAGTGGGACCAATTCCACCTTCATAAGGGTATTTTACTCAATTCTCACAAGAAATTTAAAGAAAAAAATTGTGGCAATTTTTGAGAAAATTTTGAAAACGTCCCAGGGTAAAGTACCGCCAAATTTTAAAGAATATTTTTCAAAATCTCAGAGCTTTGACTCGAGCCAGATGGACAGAAGTTTCTTCAATTTGAAATTAAATAAAACACGCATGGTTTATGGCATGGTTCACAGACGGACGGACCTTAAAAAAATACTTTTTCGGTATCAGGGGACCCCAAAACTCGTATTTCAATTGAAATCCGATTTTTCGCATCATTACGTAACTTTCTCTATACTACGTATATTACTTCGTAAATACGTATGTATGCGAGGAGGTAAGTGGTGTTACAAAATGACACAGACAATATAAAAGAATAGTAAAAGTAGAGCACTAAATGGCAATTTTCTTTGAAGGATTTGGAGCCGCTTTTAAAAAAATGGCATTTAAGCGCTATTGTAGATCCGAAATTTGAACCTCTTTTCACAGAAAACTATTCAGTTTTCGAAAATCTTCATTTGACGTTATTTCAAGCACTTTCAGTCACACATGCAATACCGTTTATAAATCGCTGGATATGTGAATATTTAAGGCGTGAGAGATCTTTCAAAAATTACATTTGTGTAATTTTTGAAAAAACAAATGAATCCTGCAAAATTAATTTGTCATCTTAAACAGTGCATATCGCACTACCCGATGAGAAAGGTTGAAGAAAAAAATTGGAGCTGTTTTTGAGAAAATGGCGTTTGAGTGTTTCTGAAGTTGCGGAATTTTGAGATAGATTTCACACAAAACGGTAAAGTTTTTGAGAAACTTTATATAACATTATTTAAAGGACATTTACTCATTCACACACGCACGTACGCGCGCGCGCACGCACACAGACAGTTGTGTGTGTGTGTGCGTGCGTGCGCGTGTGTGTGTGTGTGTGTGTGTATATATATATATA
>BOPP01000142.1:812235-833391 GCA_017312745.1 Gryllus bimaculatus
TATATATATATATATAGACACACACACACACCATCTCCTTAATGAAAAAACTCACTATTGAGAATACATTTCAATTGAATAAGTATTCTATATCTTCAGTTTTGTAGTAGTAAGAAGACGCTGACAAAAGTTTCAAATTTTTTAAATATTAGAAAAATCAGAAATACCAGTATAATTTGGAATACGGCACATTTATAAGCATATTCCACACTATTCTTACATGAAATTTCAAGAATTTGTTTTTGTCAAACAAGCAGAGTAAATATAAATCTGTCCGGGCCATTTATGAAAATACCGAAGCAAATACTATTTCGTAGGAAACTTGCTCTTAATACAACTTGACGTTTTTATAACTTTGTGATATTATGAACAATTTTGTGTGGTTTCAGAGCATCAAGACCTCATTGATCAGCAGTGCAGAATAATGAAGAAAATGGAAAGAAGGAAATGATTTTGTCATATGTCAATAATGTATACTTGTTAATAATGTAACTTCTTGGAGTATTACTATTTGTTTGTATCATTAGTATTTATGTACAAAGCTATCAGGTGAAAGTCATTAACAACTATGTATATATTCCATGAAATATAATGTTTTGTTATGGCTGACAACTATCTGAAATGTTATAAATACTCTCTTTGTCTTGTTATTGACAATCAGGATTACGAACAATTTATCTTGGAGTTGATGGATTAATTGTGAGTAATACAAGTGTTTACTGTAAGTATGATTGAAGGGAAGATAAGTTTCAAGGACTACTTCTACCCCATCATCAGGTATTACTGTAAAAGTTGTTAAAATTAGCATAAATTACTACAAATATAGAATTAACATTTTTGTCATCAAAATTATATAAAAAATTTAATCAATAAAATTTTTACATTATTTAAAAAATCTTTCATAGATGTATAATAAGAGAGCCAAGTACAGCACTCAACCTACCACAATTGAGATTCTTGATCACGTACATTAAGTTATTTTCAGAAGTGTACCTGAGGTGACTGTTGGTAGCACTAAAATAAGCATACTATGCAATTGACTTGGTGTTGGTATTGAATCACTCAGAATGAGAGGAATATGATTGGAGGTAAGATATGTTCATTTATTTGGAAAATTAGGTTGTAATATTTTTGGAAAACTTATTGCACTCAAACATTGAGTTTATGGTGAGTCTTAATTTTATATCAAGAGAGACAGAAATTATCCTGGGTCATTTTCTATACTAGCAGTCAATTATGATAACCTCCTTAAAATTAATATTGTAATTGTGATTGATCTTGTGTTTTGTAGGCAAGTTATGCCTACTGCTAATTTGAACAATTGTGTGTTCATTTGTACATTGCTTTAGTTTTCTTCTTGCCTCTGTGGTATAATTTCTATGCAATTATTTTTGCATGTTTTCTACGCAATTTATTTTGCAGTTATTAAAAAGTGTCCTTTCATCAATAGTGACAGGATAACTGATATCTCAAAAAGAGGTAAAACCTTCAAAACACATGGAAATTAAAATATAGAAATTATACATGGCAACGGCCGGTCATGTTGAAAAAATTGCATTTAATTCAAGCCTAAACCTTTATGGAAATAAAGAATGTATTGATATAAAGCGGTAAATACTAGAAAACTAAAATTTCAATCTTTTGTAAAATGATCTACAGCAAAAATAACCACTTAATATTTTTAACAAAACTATTTGTGAAAACATCTTTAGTTACTACTTTTTTAATTCTCTTCATAACATTTTACCAGTTATCTGGGCAATGTATACTATGCTAAAATGGACTGGCATAGTATGAGTATAATAATCTCAAAGATAAAACTACTCATTTGAAACCAGTTTTTCTAAAAGGTAACATTCTTGAGCATCTATTTAAGTACCATAGGCAGCTAAAAGGGAAGATTTAGCCGAGAAAAGCTGCAAAACATGATCCCCAAATAAAATAAAGTAATACATTTTTAAAAATGATTTTGATGTAAAATACAATTGTTTCACTGAATTGCTCCCTAACTCCATCCAGCACTACATACCGATCAGTGATTTTTAAATTTCTTTTCAATGTCTTTATGACTGGAACATTATTGACTGTTTAAAAATATTTTATATAGATTTTTCAAAAAAAATCTCAAAGAATTTTTTAAAATTATTTTGTTCCAGTGTATCTGTATGGACATTTTTCCATAAGTAAAAAATTGAGGTCACCCAAGTCCAAAAAATGGTTACTACTTTCAATTATATTTTATTATCTAAAATGAAGTACTATCTTTTAAAAATAATATTTAAATTTATTCGTTTCTGCTATCAGTTTTCAAATAAAAAAGTAAACTGAAAATTGGTGACTCGATAACAATGCTGAGAAAAGGAAGAGGTGCTACATAAGAAATATGGGGTGGGAGAAAGGCAGTGTATATTGCCTCACAAGTTTTTGGTTTCATGGGATGCCTCATTGCAGACAAACATGAACTTGCAAAATATTCTTAAAGTATTGGATGATTTTTTAGATATTACAATAAAAAAAATGACAGCATTCGGGAGGTGAACTGCTTCTGAAACTCGACCCAGACATGTGCCATTCCCAATTACAAACCTTTGCACCCTACTTTAAAAAATCTATTGTAGACCAGGCATTAAAACTTGGTACTGACAATCCATGATATTGCAAAAATTAAATCAAAATTCAGATTATATACCATATTGCCAATAAAACACGTTATGAAGAATATTAAATATAAAATGATCAGTAGAACACAATCTAAAAAATAAATTGTTTGGAATGGTCATTAAATTATATTGAGAAAGAAAAGTAAATATTATATTTGTAGCTCACCAATTTATTCTAATTTTAAATAAATGTTTAGTTCTGAAATTTTCTTGTAAAATTATATTCCTGTTTCTTTACTTGTTTAGTGTATTGTACTTGACAGAAAGGTTGTTGATGGTGCAGTAATGTAAACTGGGCATTAATTAGTAAAAAATTGAAATTGTTGATGACATTCTTTCTACATTTTTAATATGACGATTTATTATAGGCATATAGGTGGTAAGTTTCTTAAAATTAGATAGACTTTATTCTACATTGCCCACACCAGAATACAGAAATATAAACTAGACAAATTTAAAAATTAAAATGAAATAAGTAATTATCCTTTGGTCTCCACTTACCATATGCAAATGACATTTAATGAATACTTATTTTTTCTACTCACTAACCATTTCAAGTAGTCCAGGAAAACTAAAAGTGATTGCCACACCATTTTCAAATGAAACTTTTAGTAATAATGGGCAGAAGTGCGAATCTAATCCTGGAAAGTAAACATGTAGAATTTATTTAATTAGTTTTTATTTATTACAATTTTTGTTTGTTTATATACTTTTTTATTAACCACTTTTAAATAGTTGATTTATGTTCAGGTGTAAATATGACATATTCATTGAGAAGTCTAGTTAGCCTATTTATTTATTGATAACAAAATGTTATTTATTGTTAAGTAGTGTTGCTATTTTAGTTGGCTTGAAAATAATGATTTTCCTTGTTCTCATTTATTCTCAATTTGGAAATAAAGTATTTTTTGCGCAAATTTGCAAGTGTTGTTTACCTACTTTGAATTGAATCACGAAGTTGAAATTTATACCTTATCGGTCTTTTACATGTGGAATTTTCAGATTTATATCTGGTCCAACAACAGATATAACAGCTGAATATTAGGAAAATATCCAAAATTCTAATTTTAAAGAGGTAAGATACACTGAAGAGCCAAAAAAACCCGTGTCCAGTACCACACACCGAACCCCGCCAGCACTCAGAAGAGTCGCAACACGACGTGGCATGGACTCGACTAAGGTCTGATGAGATGCTGAAGGTAATTGACATCAAGAATCCGGAAGTTCGTAAGCTCGTAAAGGTACGAGAGGGTGGAGATCTCTTCGGAACAGCATGTTGCAATGTTCATGTCTGGTGGATTTCGGTGGCATGTGGAAGGGTTTAAATTCAGAAGAGTGTTCCTGGAGCCACTCTGTAGCACTTGTGGGCTGTCGCATTGTCCCGGAATTGCCCAAGTCCATCGAGCTTTTCCAAGAGCCTCCAGCTTCAACAGTCCCCCGTTGACATGCAAGGTTCACAGATTCATGTGATTGTCGCCGTACTTGTACACGTCCATCCGCTGGAAACAATGCGAAACGAGACTCTTCACACCAGCCAACGTGTTTCCAGACAGTACAATATCGACGTTGATAAGCCCAGGCGAGAAGTAAAGCTTTGTGCCATGGCCTTTCGTAATATAGTGGCTCATCAAGAAACCCGAGTAAACCCCATGTCGATATTGTCTCGTTAAATGGTTCCCACGCTGACATTTGATGACCCAGCATTGAAATCTGCAGCAATTTGCGGAAGGGTTGCACTTCTGTCACGTGTCCATTCTCCTCATTCGTCGTCGGTCCCGTTCTTGCACGACCTTTTTGTAGCCGCAGCGATGCCGGAGGTTTGGTGTTTAACCGGATCCCGATCACGGTACACTCGTGAAATGGTCGTAAGGGAAAATAAAAATTTCATCGCGACCTCGGAGATATTATGCCCCAACTCTCTTGATCCGACTATAACACCACGTTCAAACTTTTAGATCGTGTTAGAACTTTTAGACCTGCCATCGTAGTAGTAGTAGTAAGCGATCTAACAACTGTGCAAAACTCTGGTTGTCTTACATACTCGTTGCCGACAAGGACGCCGTATTCTGATGGGTTCCAGATATCTTTATTTCAATACGCATGGCTATACCAATTATTTGGCTCTTCAGTAGACATTGGCAATTCACATAATAAGTAATATATTCACACAATAAACAGTAATCATGCTGTTATATATAAAGGCACTAGTAGTACTACAACAGCGCAGTGTTGTCAAAACTGTGCAATTCGTTTGGCATATCTGTTTAGTGATTATTTTCTTAACAATTATTTGCAAAAAGGTTTATTTCTATCTGTATTTAGATTTCAATTTGTTTGTGGGTTAATTATAGTACATCATACACAGGTGATGATAACTAACTCTTATACTAATAAATTATTATTAAATTACTAATGTTCTACGGTTTGTAATATCAAATTAATTTATAATTGCATTATATTATATTTACACCGCCTTAACCGAAGTGCATGAAATTAAAAAATTATAATGTGATTCAGTGTCTTTATTTAAAGAAAATATAAACTAGTGTCTGGCCAAACTCATCTAATACAGTATACATTTAAAACAGTAAAATGAACACTTTAACATTCTATAGCAGAGAAACAGCAACATGTTTATTTTATAAAAATATAAAGTAAATTCTGAAGTTTTGGAAACCCTTGTTTAATTTTCAATTCACAAAATATTTGCCAAAAAAGGGAAATCTAATTTTTATTTATTATTATATTATAAAGCGGGTGCTCTGAAATTTGGAAATAATGTAATATGGAAGGTATTGCTGGTGAAATGTTGAAATATGAATTGATAACTGACCTTTTATTCAGTAAAAAATTAATTTTCTCGCAACACGGAGAAAAAATGCGTATTATCAAATAGGTTTCTTATCATTTCTTAAAGGCTAATTTGTAAACACATGGAAAATACTATTTCTATTAGTTAACTACTCATAGAAAATATTATTGTGTATTATTTAAATTTAATTTTCTATTTGTTGCGTCTTAACCCTTCTTAGGCAATGAATGTACCTGGAGTAATCCCCCGTTAAGTTCAGAATTCAATTTCTATGCAATGGAAAACGTTTTTGAAATAACAGTCGTACATCTTACCACACTCAAAACCACTTTACTTTGCATCTACAGACCTCTAACAAAGCAAACTTTAGAGAATTTCATTTTCTTTGAAAACCTAGAGATAACTCTGAACAAAAATTAGGAATTTATCTTTAAAATCCATTATTATAAGTGGAGATGTCAATATTGATTTTCTGCCAGAATCCCACTAAAAAGAGCAGTCTCTCAATTTACTGTATTCTTTTAATTTAGATATTATAGTGAATGTACCTACACGGAATACACTTAAATCACAAAATGCAATAGATCAAATTATAATTAACAAAACCACAACCAGATATGAAATAAAAACTACATTGTAGGTTATAGTTACAATGATGTACAAATTCTTACAATTAGTAAGAACATGAACACTGACACAATAAATAATACACGCGTGTGCAGAGCATTCACTTAAGTTAACATAAAATTATTTACGAAATACTTGCTGAAGGAAACATGGGACACAGTTTATAACACTGTTGACCAAAATGAAAAATATAATATATTTTTCTCAAAGCTTTCATTTCACTTTAAAGTATGCTTTCCTCTAAAGAAGAGAAAATTAAACATTTCACGGAAAAATAATAAAGATCACACAAAGAATTGGAATCGCGCAGAAACAAACGTATGATTTACTTTATTTGTAAACATCATAACGTATCACTCAGTTTCTATATCTATTTCTGAGAATAAAATATAATTTTAAAGAAAGTAATAGTTCAGGCAAAAATAATGAAAAATAATCAAAATATTTTGAATGCTAGTAATGAAACTAAAGCAATGAGGAATATCGTAAAAAATACATCATATACTTAATAGGGAATGCTGTTTTAAGGGATATGGAAAGAGAAGCAAGTAATCCGGGAAAAAATGGCAAATCTCTTCAACTAAAACTTTTCTAGAAATGCGGCTGAACTCACGGAGGGATTAAAACTACAAAACTACAACTTCATTCCCTTTCCAAAAAAATGTTTAATACTTTTTTTTAGTTCTTTGCCTATTTAAGTATTTGTCAATTACATTTTTTAAATATTTTTTTATTCATTTACTTATTACTTAACAGTTGACTATGACTATGGCTATGACTTATGGTTTACCTTCCTTATAATTTAAATTCCTGATTAAATTATTCATTGTTTGCATAACTTGTTTATTTCCTACATTGCGTACAGATAAGGTAATACTATTGTAGTTTCGAATGCATCATAATGGAATATATTGGGAGGGATCTATTTCTGAATGTTCAATTTATTTGTGAAATTAATCTTGTTTTCCGTGTGATGTGAAGGAAATAAAAAATATGTATAATAGTATTTGTATCTGTTTTCGTAATTAATTACGAAAAGAGGCTCATTATGGTTTTGTTCGGTAGTAAGTCTCCTTTTAAAAGAAAAAGAAACATTAATAAATGAACTTAGAATACCTTGGAGACATGGCGAAAAATAATTTGAATGAATTCAAAAAAGCAATAGTGTTCCTTAAATATCACCTTATAAGAACTTTAATACAAATCAGAATGAAAACTGAAGAACACGAATTGACAAAAATGTATAAGAAAATATGGGCCTATTGCCGCATGTGCCCTATTTTTGCCTTCGTCCATTGATTGAAATTTGTTGATATAGGCAGAAATTTTGGTGTAATATTATATACAGGGCCGGATATTATATACAAGCAAAACAATCAGTTGCTTGGGGGCCCCCATTCATCAGGAGCCCCGCGACCAATTTTCTGCAGTGAAGAGCAGAAAAAAATTATGTAAAATGTATTTAATGTAAAAAAATGTAACAAGTGAAAATTTCTATAAAAAATTATCAGCTTTCATTTGTATCTGTACAGAAAGTACTTGTACTATAATACATTTTTTATTTAATAAAGATGGGGCTATTTCAGGGCAACACAATTTTGTGCTTAGGGCCCCGCACTACTTAAATCCGGCCCTGATTATATAATTGTTAGCTAGCGGAAAGAAAATATGTGTTTTATCACCACCAGTTTTATTTACAGATATTTTACTTGTGTAATCATTTTCAGCCTAAATGTAAAACTTAAGTCTTAGTACTTTAGGAAAAGGTGCTTATTTTTGGTTGAATGTTGAATATAGTAAAATCAAAATTTGATGTAAAACCCTTCAAGGCTATCATGTGACACACAATTGAATTGTGTTTAAAATGATATTTATGATTAGGAAGGCTATTTGGGGCATATATCTGTACACTGCAGATATTGTAAAATAAGTAAAACTGATTTCACAATTTCATGGCAAACATTACAAAAAATATTGGTCAATGACATATTTTGGGAACGAAGCAAATTTAAAGAAAGGCATGCGTTCAAATGAAGAAACCCAACACTAAAAAATAATATAATTATATTAAATATATCTCATACAAAGACTAAACATTAATAATAAAGACATGCCTCGTACTGAGTAGGCATCTGACAGTTCATCAGTTTCTTCTGCTTCTTGGAAGGAGATGCATGTTTCTTATATTCTAACTCTTGATTTAGCTTTCATCTGGGACCACACGTTATCCTCAGGCAACACTCACTTCATTCAGAGCTCTGTGTGTGTGTGTGTGTGTGTGTCACTAACGTCCCAAGTTATCCTCTTTTTAACAGTATATACTATTTTTATTAAGTTAATAATTAATAGGGGAGAGTTCCAGGACCTAAACTTTTATAAATCAAGCACGAGACTGGAGTAATCAAGCACGAGTAAGACTACTGGACTTTCATGGGGGCCACGCCCTCTCTCTTTGCGCACGCAGTGGCATACACGGCGCTGGTCGCTTTCTTGCGTACTGTCGGACAACTAGCTGACCTCATGTAAATGGTTCTTAATACTTCTTAAGAAACACAGTAGCCTGCGTCCCTCGTAGTAACCCAACGGCTGCGCAAATGCAACAACTTGCAGCCAAGTTGCACGCGCGGCACTGTAACGTCTTGTAAATTGGTGAGTTGCGTTTATCACCGGAATAGACATTATTTTTTACGTCAATAATGAAAATAATTCTAAGAATTAGGAATAGATAAAACACACATTCTAAATTATTGGAAAGGTGCAGTTTTATAGAACCGAACAAATGAGGTATTCCAAATAAATGTAAAAAAATAAACAATTTTGGGGTTTGTTCCATCATCATAATGGTAGTACTGAATTTATTTTTTAACGATTTGGACAAAAAACTGTTTTTTCAACATTCTCATCAACTGCGTTCATCTTCTTCTTCGGCATCGCTTCCACGCCTCTCTTTTTTCTTGTATCTTGACATGAAGTGCATATATTTACTGGTGAGTCCAGAAAAGTTGTCTACTTGTGAACAAATTGTTTCCTGAAACCCGGGAGTGTAGAAGCTGTAAATAGAAAATTATTTTATAATTTATTCCGAATCTTAGTATCAGTTTGTAATGGTAGATAATGAAGATAAAACAAATTTCGTATACAAATCTGTTTTTTCATTCATAATCCATTCACATTACTTGATAATAATGCATAACAGAAATTACTCAAAAATGTGTTTTAATTTAAAATTTAACAATATTAAAAATAATTATTATAAAACCAAAATGCGAACTATGTATTAGGACTATAATTTAAAATAATTTACTTCCGTTACCGTAACATGGGGTTACTTGAACCCAAAGAAAAAAGTTTAAAATAAGTGGGCAGTTTACAATCGCGACGACAGACACGTGATTCACGATTTCTCCAACAGTTAAGAACTCTGGTATTTTCTAAGTCGCCGTAGATTGTTCTGTGATCCCAGCTTTGTTGCATATGCGGGAAGGCGTCTTGTGTTTTGGCGGCAACATGTTTTCGTAGCCTGCAAAAGTCTACTCCCACGTCTTTGAGTAGTGCCGGTAGCCGCAAGATAAGGTAAAAAATACATTTTGTACGCATTCAGATAATAATATAATATTAGCAAAATGTAAACATCTGTACACTGTTAAATTAAGATCAAAGAAGTAATGTGCAGTTGATCTAAAAATGGGGCTACTTGTCTAGAAAGGCAGTGTGTCAAAGTAACTGTTAGGAAATGAAAATTAGTAAATGTAGCTTCACTATGCGCACGTTTTGTTTAACTCTCTTTTTGTTTGTAATGGTAAGAGTAGAGGTAAGGGCGAGTTGCTATTTTGTTAGGAATGCAGAGAATTCATTCTTGCAATTCGTGTACCGATGCTAATAAGTTTTCTATAACGCGAAAACGAAAATTTTTCAATTATTGCTTATTTTGCGATTCTTAAAATTTACTTTTATTTATTTGTATTAAACTTTTACTCGTCTTTCAACTTTTTTTAGTTAAAATGACGGGAAGGAATTCTGGAACTCTAGAAAACGTGCGCAAATAATCTTCTCCCCTCTACGCCACATACAGTTTTTACTGTTTTTTAACTGAATAAATCTAAATCTAATATGTAAATTTGTTCGAGTTGTATCATACTACTCGATGCATTAATGTGATATTTTTAAAACCCAAAAAAGCAGCAACTAAATTTGTTCGAGTTGTATCTTACAACTCCCAACATTAATGTGATATTTTGGTTTTAACTCCCCAATAGCAGTGACTTCAGGATGTTGGAAATTTGGTGAGTCCTTGGGGGAAGTTTTCAGCAAATTAATCGGTGATTCTATAGAATACTATAGTAAGGAACAAGATATCCGAGGAAGCGGAGAAGATGCTGACTGATTCTGGCTACAAGAACTCAGGAATAATATGTTTACTTGCGTTTGAACTTAGTGTTCCAAGTGCGGATCCAGAGGCGATTTTTTTTGAGGGGGGAGGGGGGGAATTTGTATGTCTTTATTTATATTGTATACATTCTTACACACACACAATAAAATATACATATTCCCCCTCCCCCAAAATCACCTCTGGATGGAAAAAGTTACTATTATTATTATTATTATTATTATTATTATTATTATTATTATTAAATTATCAACAAGGTAAATTATTTATCATAAAATACTTTTAACAAAAATTTAAAATTTTGAGTTTTATATTTAATGAATACTTTATAGTTTTAAATTAAAGTTATTAATAATTTGTAATTAAAATTGTTGAATTCAGAGCTAGAAAATATGACAGATTATGTAGAATGACGCACTTTAAACTCAGCTCACCCTGTCATTTGATATTATTCGTTTTAATGATTATCCGAAAATATTCTTACGGAGTGCCATGTAATGCTGTGCGAAAAAACGGGGAATTTTCAGCAGAAAAACTTATTACAGGTTCTTGTCAAAGAAAAAGTGGATATATCCAGTTGCTAAATTTAGGGGGGGAAATCGTCCAACACGTGGTTTAGCAAGAATCCACGTCTGTAGGCTCATGATATAGAAAAATCGAATGACGGAAAAACGTCTGTCCGTCCGTCTGTGAACAACGTTAGCGACTAATCCGTTCAGCTGATTTTCTCCAAAATTGATATTCTCCATTCTCTCTATTCTTCATCTGGCTGTTGTTGCGGCCCCTGGAATTTGAAGCCGATATTTTTATTTTTGGGGGTACATAAGCACGAGCAAAAATTTTGAAATTATTTTGATTATTTTTTTGTTAGATACGGTAAAGGACGTTTAAGAAAAAATGCAGGTGTCATGTTAGTTAATAACCCCGATTTTTGGAAAATTGCATAAGTTAAACATTTTTTCGGTGTGTTCGTGGCTACAACTAAAACTTTTATACAAATAAAATATCGAGAGTAGAGATCTTTCCCTTAATGTAATCTGTTTCATAAATATAATTTTGAAGTAAGGTCATTTACAATTTTTCAAAAATCTGTGTAATTTAAGTTAATTGTGCGTTAAAAATAGTCAATATTTAATTTTATTTATTCAATTTTTTCTCATATACGGGTCCCACGTTGTTGATGAAATTTTGTTTGTGGATAGTCTGAAGGGCCTTTAAGATAATGGTGTAGGTTTCATGTTGGTTAAAAACCGCGTATTTTCCAAATTTAAAATTTAAAATTTTTTGAAAATTTGATCATTTTATGCGTGAAAATAGGGCAAAAATGTACGTGTTGTTTAGAACAATTAGTAAGTCAAAATTAATAATTACTGAAAGAAATTGGGGGAGGTGATTTCCCTCATTTCCCCCTCCCCGTGGATCCGCTCCGGGTGTTCTTATTTAAATGACCTCAAGAAGAGGCCAACGATCAGCGACGTTTGGTGAGTAGCACTACAGCTGCAGCTACATTTATTGTTTTTCAAACAATCGCTGCATTTATTATGCATACGCTGTTGCGGGACGAGTTCAGTAGATTCGTAACAGTAACTCCCCTATGATCATTCGAACGATGCATTTCACACCCCGCCACTATTTCCGCCCTCAACTGCACCCTCTCTCAGGGTTGGGCGGAATTCTTCAAATTTATCTAAATATGTATTTAAAATACTTAAAATAGAGTTAATACAATTATTTTATTTTTATTGCAACAATATACGGGAACTGCTCTCAATCATTGTAGTAAATGATGTTTCTCAAATACGACTATAATAGTTTTTCATGAAGAAAAGTCTCTATATCTTGAATATTAAAGTTAAGAAGACATCGAACATATTTCAAACTTTTGCCATTTTCGAAATGTCTGAGAATTCAACGAAAATCAGACCAGCTCCATTTTTATAGGTGTAATTTGCTCTATCTAAAAAATATCCATAAAGTGTGAGCCATTTAAAAAAAATCTAAATGATGTTGAGGCTTCAAGTAAAGTATGGTATGGCCAGAGGCCATACCATTCGTTTCAATTCACTGGGTCTCGACGGGGTTTAACAATTTTGGAGAAAAATGTTATGAAAGGTGAAGGAGCAACAGTTCAAAATCGCACAATCAAACAGACATTTTACCGAAAACAACTTAATCATACCAAGGACCCACATAATGGGGATTCTGGGTGAACAGCGTATTAAATAAAATCATTCGCTTCATGTTTCAACAAAACTTGTTTTTTTATATCAAACGCCCAGAGAACGAGTTTTTCTGTTAAAAAAGCACCTTTTAATGAAGCAATACTATTTCTGTATACCTCTTTAGCGTAAGTATATAATATTACAGTACATTAAGTTTAACTTGTGTCTCTTTAGAAATACATGCGCAGTATATAGGTGGATTGTACTATTACTGCATAAGTATCCCATAGAATACGTACTAATGTTTTGTTAGAATCTACCTTGAGCAGAATTTTTAGTGTTTCCATGACCGTGATAGAAAGGTGTCACTTCTTTTATAATTTGCAACACCATACGTTTTAAACTTACTTGACTACATCGGTAGGGAAACAAGCTTTTATTGTTTCCACGTACTGGTCCAGAGATTCTCCGGGAGTTGTGACGAATTGTAATACCTTCCTTAGACCGTTCATGTCGAGAAATGCCTTTCTTTCTTCAAGACTTCTTGGAAGAACCTATGTGAAAAAAACAACACAAATGAGCGACAGCTTATTATAAATTCTAAATCATTATTAAAGTAATATTTTTGATTCCAATATATCATCAGATAATGTACATAACAATATAAAATGTTATATGCTTCAAACAAGATTTATAATTCTATGGGAATTTCAAATTATTCTTGGAGGAAATGAGGTTTGCTTAGCACAAATGTGAAAGTAATATAGCGGTAAAATCCATGTACGAAACAACACTTGCCAAATAATAAACATTACTTTTGAAATTTGTTTCTAAATTTAATTTTGATTCTTTTATAACTCTATAAGCAGTGGCGGCGCGTGGTCCTGCTAATAGGATGTGCAGCGTCTCTCTTCTCGCCCGTTCCTCCCCCCTCTCTCTCACTCACATACACGTGCCCATTCATACAGGCTTACGTTTCAAGCACTCACTTCACTTATTACAATAAATAATGACAATGAATCACAGGGCATCTTATGAAGTTTGATAGCATGCTAAGCAGTTCCTTTTATCAGCAGTGAGGGCTGGTCACATTTCTTTTTACAATATCCGCTTCGACTTCGTTCGGCGAGGCCCCCTCCGAAGTATTCACGGCTTGGGTCGGGTTACCGCATGACGACGCGAGACGTTCCAGAATCTGTGTCGCTGCTGTAAACACTATTTCTTTTCAGCAATTTTTGCTGTGGTTTTTTCATTGATGTCATTTTCACGTTTTCGACGCTACTTATTGTTAGTTAGAAGAACACACTAGACAGAAAAACGAACACTTCAACTTAAGTTTTGCAAAACGCAGTAAAAAGTAGCTTACCACATACGTTTACAAAATACATTTGGGTTTTCACAAGCTTCGGAATGGATTTGTAATGGCAATTCGCTTTAAACCATACGAGAATATGCATATAACATTCGATTAACTCATTACTTATGACTGCATCATTGCGCAGCAATGCGTTCGTGTTTCGCGCGCTAGCGAAGAACTGCTTTGGAAGGAATGAGAGCTCATGTAAGTGGAGAGATATCTCACAGCCCGTTGTCTTAAAAACTTGTGCTAGCCGAGTGGTGTATGTTCGCGACGTGTCAAGGCAACTGACCGCATCGCCACTCAGGTGCCCCGTCCCCACATTGCCCCCCCTCCTCCTTCCCCTGCAGCCCCACGACAGCCCCGACGCCCTCGGTCCAATCGCCTTTCCAGAGTGCGCCGGCTGGCTGGGGGGCATTGGCGGCGGGCTGTAATCGCAGCTTGCGAACGGCGCGTGTTTTGGAACACCATTTTTCGGAAATGCTCTGGGAAGACTTGTATTCTTGTTAAGGAAGAGAGGTTTAAGAGAAATGGCACCGAATTAATTTGGGTGTGCACATGCGAACGTGCCGCCACTGTCTATAACGCTTTATTGCAACACTAATACCTCAACATAAATGTACCCGAAAGTGGGCAAAAGGGGCATGCAACTTGTTTATAATGTTGCTTTATTGCATTCGTTCATATTTGAAAACTTTCTTCTAACGTCATCAACTGGCGTTGCTAGCCGAATTGCTTAACTACGCTTCGTGAGGTCACGGAGGTAAAGTGACTCGAGACATTGCGGGTTCTTGGATTGGTGATGTTTTGGAATCCCCGAGGAACAAACGGCGCCAAACCTCTGGCCGAAGGGATGAAACGCAATGACTGGCTGGGCTGAAACAGGATTGCTCCACTCCACGGTCAACGCCAGTGCTTGGATAGAACGTTACGAATTAACATAAATTAAAAAAGTCGCTCGTTTTCAAATCCGGTTCTTATGCAATAAACTCAACATTATATAAACTTGTTGCATAATATAGTACTATTTTTACTTCTTTTAATCCTCTAACAATACCTCGCTGAAGTGTGGCAAGACGTAGGGCAATTGCTTCTGCGGCGCAATCCTGAAGAAGGCCTTAATGAGCTGCCAGTCGGTGCACTCGTCCAGAAACTGCTTGCAGCTGCTGCTCACCGCCGACCGCATGTACTGCGACGACGTCGGTTGCCGGTACAGCTGAAGCGTCACCAGAACGCGAACCCTTTGTGAGCCAGTGATCAAGCAGGGACAAGCCCTTATCTTGTAGGATAGCTTGATGAGAGATTCCGAGCGCGCCAACTACTTAGGTCATTAGTCATGTTTATTAACAATCCGACGCTGCAGTTCAGCGCAGGCTGTTCCACTGACTCGGTGAGCGGCAGGATACACCGATCGAGGGGCGTCGTTTTCACGTCAGCGTCAGATCGTTTCACACGCATATAGTGTGGTTGCAATATTTCTATGTGACATGTGAGTGGTATTTCAAGAAGAGGCAGTGAGAACAATACGACTTGTGGATGAAATAGATAACACGGTACAACTTAAAGAAGTCGAAGCAAAATAAATATGAACGATATGTCTGAATTTGAAAAGAAAATAGTACTCATTCGAAAATGCTCTTACATAATTTTCTAGCCAAGCCACTCACTGTGTTTCCAAAAAAGCATTTTTTTTACATTCTTGCCTCCTACGTACTTACGTAGTAATGGGAAAATATTGTCAAGCTCCAGCGGAATGTGGATGCTTAAAAATGGTGGAAGTCTCATTTTCATTGAACTCTGATTTTCCGAAATTTACAACCGTTATATTTTCACAACTACAATTTTGAAGATAGAGATGTCTTTGATAATAAAATATATTCTTATGACAGATCCTAAAATAAAATGGTGTAAAATTTGTCGGAAATGTAAGTAGTTTTCACGTAATTTTGCGTGAAATATAGACTATTTTCAAATACTTTTTCTCGAAACGGCTCCATTAAAAAAATCATATATAAGTAAAGTATGGGTATAAAATTGTCCCAGGCCCCAATTTTTACAATTTATTTATTTATGGTCTCTTTATAACGTCAAGTTTACAATTATGACAAGAACAAAAATTTTAGAGTTAATCACATTTTAACAATACATAAGGTTTAATCTCACTTCAGTTCTAATACATTAGTCAGCTACATAAGGCTGTACAGTTTTGTAGTTGCTAAGAATTTTATTATTTTGGCACACCCGCTTGCAGAAAAAAAGCAGGTTTCATTTTCGTTGAAATTTGAATGTTAGGGAATGGCAAAAGTTACACATTTTTGTTTTATATTTGTCTATTAATTCTCTTGATATAATATGTTGTTTCTAGCCAAATTTCAAAGACAAGTTAATCATTTTTATTACATAATGTTTCTTTTAACTAATTTGTCAAATTCTCAAAATAATTTTACAGAAACGTTATATAAAGCAAATTTATTATAAAAAAGTATATGAAGTTGAATGATTGAAATGTCTTTTAAATTTGGCCAGAAACAACATATATCAAAAGTTACAAACATTGCAAGAGATGTTACAGATGTACTGTTACAGCATCACTAGGCTTTGTATTTTTCGCCATCCTTGTAAAGGGGTTGGGGGCTGGGGCCGAGGGGTAGAGAAGTAACTCGTGGGCTGGATTCAGGGAAGAGAAAGACGGACTCGTGGGTCAGCGGCTGAGCCGAATTCACAGAGGAAAATTGTTAGCTTGAAATAAAAAAATAAAACTGCACGAGTATCTTCATAATGGGAATACGTTTTGGATGTAATGATATTTATAAAAGCTATTTAGGTTGACACAATTGAGTAAAATTACATAGCATCGTTGGCTTGGGATAGTATGTTGCGCCATCCCCATTTATCGTTCCCAGGGTAGTTACATGACTTCTCAGTATATGCGGAGATGCGCAACACCTAGACTCGGGGGAGGGGGGTAACAAATCCATTGATACATCTCACATGAAGTGACAAATCTTAGTTTTCGTCAAAATATGCGTATATTCGAAAAGCATAATACAAATGTTTGTTTGTGGTTCTTCCTCTCGATCGGGTTGAAGGGACCTCTTCGCCGTCTTCTACTTTAACAGTCTCATCCTCGCGACCGTCTGGAGAAGGGCGAGGCGCCCCTCCTGATTCAACGAGAAATTGTGTCCTTTTTGATGAAGAAAATGGAACCGACTGTGAGTTTTTGATAAATATTTTACACGTTTCAATGCAACTCAATTAGAAATGACACACATTTGATGAAACTGAAATCTAAATTAAATAGACTTTGAGAAACCTTATCAATACATTAACCGAAATTCATCGCGATGCATTTTGAAATTGTTAATTTGGCCTGAGATATGGTGTAATATTTAGGAGGAAATCTTCAGATTAATATTTGGGTAAGTCACACTTGGCCTACATAATCGTTAAAGTGGTGAGAATGGAATAAATCCACAATTTTTTAAATAGTATTTTTGTTCTCAGCTTTGTACTATAAATTATATATACTGTACCTCAACTAAACGAGGATAAATATCCAAATTTGCTATCAGAGTACTATATGGTTCTCCTCGATTAAATATATCCGTAAATATTTTGATGATGGCGAAGATCACAAATTCACTGCAGTTTTGATGGAGGAGGACTGAGAGAATGAGATGGCCCTGCAAAATAAAACAACAATAAAATTACAGTATTTGTTACGCCTACGTAGTTAATTTTTAGTGCCACCAACAATCAACCTTTGTGAAAGAAAATCGTTAATTAAGTTTTAGGTTTGAACACGAACGTATCAATTCTTTTTAAATGTAGAAAATGTAAATGCTCGAATTTTGAGAGATTAAATTAGAGAAATCGTTTCTGAAAATGCTGTTTGCACCATTTGCCCAATCAACCTTGAGTTCTTCTTCAATGCCTTCCTGCACGTGTGGAAGGGAAGTTCTTGTAAATGGGTGTAAGGGGAGAGGAAAGAGCCAGGTGCGGTCCATGGACCGTTTGTTATGGTTGCTCCAACATTCCCCAGATCTGAATCGGAGAAACCACAGAAAATTACCGATCAGAGCAGCCGTCCGCTCTGATAGACAGCGGCTGAATTCGACCCAGCGACGAAAGTAGCGTCGGAAATTCTCCAACTGTGGGGACTCGAACCCTAAGACCTCCCTGTCGGAGGAACTGCGCTGAAATCAATTGATGCCCTGCGCCCCACGAGACCGGTAACATAATCCTACACACTCTTACAGAAATAACTAATAGAGTAAATTTATAAATGAAACTCTTTAACACAAAAACTTTTTTCTAAAATGTAAGTCCAACAAATATTTTGGTTGGAGGAAATTTGAAAATATAATTTAACACGATATATTTATTACGATATATTCGATACGATTACGATTACGATAAATGTTTTTACAAAGTTTTAAAACGTGGTAGGTTAAGTATTTCTCTATAATTGTATTTTGAATTTGCATGTTATTTATAATTTTATCTTTAATAGACTTAAATAATTGTAAAATATATTTCTGTCGTATTTAGAGAACCTATGTATCCGAAAAAAGTACTTGAAATGCAAACAAGTAATTTACATAAAATGAGGAAATGCAACTTACTGATATTTTTTTAAAAGTAAGTAAACTGATTTTCTTAAAACTTAAGATACTAAAAATCGACAAATTTGACCAACAGACAAACAACGTACTAGTAAACAATATAATACATTTCTTACTCTTAGTATTGACTAGTTGTTTTTACAACATCACACTTTCTTTCCAATCTCTTGTTAGAAACATTTTTACTTTTCTTGAACTTCTTTAGTGGTTTACTTTATAGCTACACACATTGCCGTTACAGCCAGCACACTAATTAATAAAAAAGCTTTCTGCAATTCCAAAGCACGAACTCTGGCTAATCAGGACTTTGTGAAATGAAATGATATGATATGATACTCCGTATCGTAGACGTACTAAGGCGAGTTTGCATGTTTGTTAAGACTGTGAATCGAAGTCTGCTGCAACTCACTTTCAAATCCACGAACCGCTCGGTCACTTCCAGCGAGCTGCTGAGCACGTTGTCCAGGGCGGTGAGGGACGGGTCGGTGCGGTACAGCGTCGTCTGCAGGTTGAACAGCAAGGCCTCCAGCAGGCCGTTCTCCAACATGAGCAGCGTTTGCTGCGAAACAATCACCCAACACAAACGGTAGCTTCAATATGTGCACGTTTTGTTGAACACTCCTTTTTCTTGTACAGGTAACAGTAGAGGAAAGGGAGAGTTACTATTTTGTTTGCAATGCAGCAAAATCATACTTACAATTCGTTTACCGATGCAAATAAGTTTTCTATAACTCGGAAACGAAAATGTCTATTTTTTCAAAAAATGCTTATCCTGCTATTTTTATAATTTATTTTAAGCTTTTACTCATCTTTCAACTATTTATAGGATTTAAATGATGGGAAGTGATTCTGGAACTCAAGAAAACGTGCACAGATAATATTTTCCGCCATACGTCACGTACAGTTAACAAGTTTTTTTTTTGACTAAATAAATCTAAAGAACAACTATGCTGCAAATAGCAAAGCAACAGCAAGCAAATAGTAGAGCAAGTACGCAGTCAAAAACAAATAGCTTGTCTAGAAGTCTTGCTTTTGCTTTATAATTTTTTATATAATGTGAATATAATGTCTACGCTTATGTTCAGGGAAAAAGTATTTCAGTCAGGAAAATAAGAAAATTTTGTTCTAGAAAAAGAGTGGTATGTTTGTAGATTTCCAATGTGGGAACTGAAACCCATTTTTATTGATCGAAAAGACTGGAACTGAGTAGTCTTCTTACTTTCTTGCACTTAAGAAGAGAATGTGATGTAATGCTGCGCGAAAAAGCGACGAATTTGCGGCAGAAAAATTATTATTATTATTATTATTATTATTATTATTATTATTATTATTATTATACACGCTTATTACAGGGTCCTGGTAAATCTCGCAAATAAATCGAAATGCAAAATTTGGGACCTTGAACCCGACCAATTGATCGTCGGCAAAACGACTGTTCGTCTGTCGGTGAACAACGATAGCGGCTAAACCGTTCGGCCGATTTTCTCCAAAACTAATATTCACCAATCGATCTGGCTGATATCGCGGTCCATTGAATTTGAAATTGATATTTTAATTTTGGAGTGTTTGGAATGGCTCCATCGATTATGAATAGCCGTTTCAAATAAGCGAGATAAACAATATTTGAAAAAAAAAATAGACTTTTCCGTTTCCGAATTATAGAAAACTTATTTGCATAGGTAAACGAATTGCAAGTATGATTTTTCTACATTGCTAACAAAATAGTAACTCGCCCTATCTTCTATTCCTTCCACTACTAGCAAAAGGATAGTTGATCAAAACGTGCGCATAGTGAAGCAACATATGAAATGAAGATTGCTTCATTTGCCCACTCCCAATTTACGCAGTTGGATGCTATGTAAGTTGGAATTTGTATATATTTTATTTTAATATTATTATTTATACTATATTTATGTTACATCATTTTAAATTAGTTTTTTAAATTGTGTTAAATGTGAAAATGAATAGATGAGCGGTCATATTTGGTTGTTGCAATCAATTGTTGTAACGCCGCACTGATAACAAAAGGCGATAATGACGGCTACTTTTCGTTTGCGATAATACCAACGAATTCAATTATATATTTGATAAATATTACAATATCATTGTGTTTAATAATTACAATTATATATTTTTGATCTATTTGTTTGACAACGCTATCAGTATCTTATTATTTATTAATTTCTAATTATTTTACTTTCTCACATTCTGCTTATTTTTTTCACTAAATGTTCTACGATTTCAAATGATACAAAAAATAATTCGGAGAGAAATTGTGGTATAACTAGTATTACATAGCCATTACTTTCAGAAAATACGAGCTGTTTTAGCACTACTAGTGAATTCAAATTTTCATGCGTAAGAGTATCGCCGGAGTCTTCAGAAGACTAAATGTCTACGTAAGTTTTGCCTAAAGGTTTGCCTACGTAAGTTATCTGATTAAATAAACTCATTATTGTTTATTTAAACGAGTTACTTCAGAAGTAATCCCATGTGCAAGCATGTGATCTCATTTATTTTTTATAT